>VURO01019783.1:0-20196 GCA_015108175.1 Pelvicachromis taeniatus
TTAGCTGCCTTTTCAGACAAAAAAAAAAAAAAAGAAATAGCAAGTATTTTTACCTCCCTTCCAGCAATATGTTTAGCACAAGGCCTTGCCGCTGACATATGGTCTCTGAGAGCTCCATTAAAATCAACAGATGGCGATAGGCCGCAGCTTTGCCTCTGTTCCTGCCCCTCAAAGCACATCTCCACATAAAGAGTCCCTTTAAAGGATTTTGTCCAAGGTTATCCAGTCCCTTCTTTCCTCAAAGGGCTTTGTCATTTTTTCCAACAACCGCTGTGCCGGTGAAATAGTTGAAGATTGAAAATTGGCAGAAAAATCCCACCAATATCCTCAGGCACTGGTGAAAAATGGCTATTAATACTTACAGAGGGGCAGCTAATTAAAGGGAAAATCTGAACTATACCGAACAGATCTGATGACTGTGTTATGCTGTGGGGGGCATTTTTCCTGGCACTGTTTGGGTCCACTTGCACGGTTATAGAAGGAAGGGTCATTGCAGATCAATACAGAGCAGTTCAGAGTGATCAGCCTTATCCTATGATGAAACATTTCCATCCTGATGGGAGCGATTGCTTCCAGGATGACGGTGCTCCCTTCCACAAGGCACAGGGAAAAGGGGGGTCACCGAATGGTTTGATTAATAAGATCTCAGCACATTTGAAAACTTTTGGACTGACATGCTAGCACTTTCCATCACCACTGTCAAAAGACTAAACGAGGGAATATCCTTGAAAGGATGATGTTCAGTGCCTGTAGCAAATCTTTTCTGGCAGCTTACTAAGGCGCATTTTTTTAGTCCTTTAACAAAATAGTTTTACAGACAGATAACCATTCACACCTACAGCCAATATATAATGGATGGATGGATGGATGGATGGATGGATGGATGGATGGATGGATGGATGGATGGATGGATGGATGGGCAGGTAGGTAGGTAAATAGATAGATGTGTAGACAGAAAGCCCTGTGATTAACTGGTTGTCCTATGACAGCTGGCTCTGAAAGGAAGAAAGTGAATGGAATATGCAATTTTATGAACGGAATATGAACGGTTCATAACTTAACTTAACGTAACAGGTGTCTCAACCTGATTCATATTGTCAGGTGAAGCCTCAACAATATGACAGAGAACCTGAGTAATCAGGAGATCCTCTATGATCACTGTTTCTAGATCCTGTTACTCTAAAATGCAGTGTTTTGGATCCACTGGAGACCTTTGAAGGAGCTTTGAGGATAACTGGATTATAAACCAGCTTTGATGTGCATGGACTAGTTCATCAGCATCATGCTAAAACATGATTTTCCTCATATAAAAAAAAATGCATAAGGAAGATCTTAGCACCACAAACTGAGATGTAAATAACAAATCCTTGTCAAAATGACTCCAGAGTTCCGCACAGTAGTGCTAGAGGCCAAGGTAATGTCATCCAAACAAATTATCTGGTAAGATGATGTGTTCCTGAGATGTGTCTGTATTGAGAAATAGAAAATTACAGGTCATTTTATCTGTAATTTTTGCAAATTTTCACCATTTGCTGGTTTGAAAATAGTAAAAGATAAAAAAGTGGATGTTGACTTTGGCTGGTGAAAGGATGACAACAATAACTGAGCAGTCATGCAGTATGTAAACTTAATTTTTAGAACACAAGGGTTGCATTGTGTGTGTGTGTGCGTGTGCGTGCGTGTGTGCGTGTGTGTGTGTGTGTAAGCCAAAGCTCATCTCTTTAATGGGACCCATTCTTTGTCTATCCCTGACAAGCATGGCTGCTGTCCCAATCCCCCTCAATGTAGTTTCATGCATGGTTGGAACTAATCATTATGCATGTGGACACAGTGACAGTTTTGCAAGAAAAGATGGAGGATATTACAGTGGTGTGAAAAGAGCGGGGCCATCACTTCTTTCTTTCTAAATAAGACATGAAAAATGGCTTTGATGGTAGACACTTTTTGCTTTAAATATTTTACTCTTACTAGGAAAGTATAACTCAGGCAGTTGAGGAATCATAAAGATATTATGACGGCTTCCAGTCCTGTGTTTTTACAAGTTTCAGTCAAAATTTAATAAGGCAAGATATAGCTGTGCTCATCGCCATCGCCAGACTGAAGCAACTATATGATTCTATGTGGCTGAATAAACATATTGCCATTTTAAAACAAATTCTAATACATATCATATCATTTTTCGATATATTTTCTGTGTTTCTCCATCTGTGGAAGGCTCTGCTGTCCATTAATGTTTGACACTGGTGACAGTTTTTGCTTTCTTTTCTCTGCATGTCTGGTACTGTGGCTACATCTCAGTCCATTTGAAAAGAACTCCCCAGCTGCACTTTATAAATAACTTCAAATGTTAAAAGCTTTGGTTGGCGCTCATGGTGCTGCCACCTGGATAATTGCCAGGTGACATCGGCAAAATAGCTAGCTGGACTGGAGAAAGAGCTTTTGGGAGCCAACACTTGGACCAAGACACATTGCTGCAGAATTCTTGCTAGGTTGGCCATACAGACATACTAGACCGTGAATTTTACACTGCATGACAGCACTCAGCAAGGCAATTGACAACTGAGAAAATAACGGGTGTCCTGCAGTGGATTTAAAAAGAATAGTTTTGACCAGCAATGCTTTGTCTCTGCAGTTTTCTTCTATAACGCCTTCTGAACAATCAGAAGAATTCAGACTGCTCTAAATACTTGGTTTAGACAGTTTTCTACTCTTCAATGTGTGTTTGCAAGGAGCCAGTCAGAAGAATAGTGGCTTAAAAGAACTTCTGACAGTTCATGTGCTGAGACATAGACATACACTTTATTTAATCCCACACTGGCAAAATTCATTTGTTACACAAGGTACAGGAAGAAAACACAAAAATATGGAGATGAAACTGTCCCCCTTATATTACAGTTAGCAGACAGAAGACTGAGACGCAGCTACAAAGGAAAAAGCAGCTGTGGGATTTTCCAGGTGCAAACATGAACAGCTCTGTTTCCTAAAATGCTAAAACCATTACTCTGAAAGTTAAAGCCCAGATAATATTGTTAATGATTGTAGATGTAGGCGATTAGCCCAATAATCGTTATCACAGTTACAATCCTCAATGATTAATTTAGTGTTTAGATACCCAAAGTGCACAAACTCTAAGAACCACTGCTTTTTACATGATTTAAACTGAGCCATGAACAAAAATTACAGATCTGAGCTCCTAACTAGGCCTTATTTAACCTTGAGTTGTAGTTGTTTTTCAGCAAAATCAACAGTCTGCTCTCTCTGGTTTAACCTGAGAAGGTGGGAGATAGTACCTGGCCTTAATTTTCATATGGACATGAATGCTTTTGTTTTTTTAAATTTTAGTAAATAATCTGTTGATCAGGTAATCATTAGTTTTTGATGGTGTGGGTATGTAAATTCTATGTTAGCTGATATGTTATTGCATATTTGAGGCAATCCGTCCAGTCTAATAGCCAAATGGATGATTTCATTTCTGAATCATAATAATCTGTGTTCAGTTCTTTCAAAGCATTTCTCAAAACACATGTAGACTCACTGGGTAAACTCCCACAGACAAGGTCATTAAATAGCTCTTGAGAATAATTAGACAATAAAAACTTGGCCAAAAGTTAACGTTTTCCTAAAATGTACATGTCGTATGTCCCACTAGTAGAAAAATGTTGGCATTCAATGTATGGAAGCTGTCATAGCTGTGTTTTCTGTTTGAATTAAGCTGTCCAGTATTTAAGCATAACAGACACCCTTAAGATTGCTGCTGCTTTATCTTACTCACTGGAAACAGTGGAAATGTCAAAAGAATAATGTGACTCCACCAGGGTTCACTCAAAGGACTTAAACACAGGACAAAGTTAAAAAAACAAAGTCTTTTTCATGAAAAGCACTTGGATGAAGATTTGCAGGTGAGTGCTGCAGCAAGAATTTGGATCAAGTAAGCATTCTTTCGACCAGTCTCTGGTTTCTGGGGTACACAGTTTGTCTCTCTAGGGTATTGAAAGGTAGGACGGGAGGCAGACCCTTCAGCTTTCAGGCCCAACTTCTGTGGAACCAGCTCCCAGTTTGGATTCAGGAGACAGAGCAATGTGTCTCTAGCTTTAAAATCAGGCTGAAAACCTTCCCTTTTGATAAAACATATAGTTAGGACTAGATCCTCCCTTAATTGTGCTGCAATGTTTCTTCTTCATACATCTTTTTCACTTACTATATGTTTACACATCACTTTGCATTTAACCATTAGCTATTATTAATTTCTGTCTCTCTTCTGCCCTGTTTTCCTCCCCTCACCTCCAACTGGTCGGAGCAGATTGTAACCTGGTTCTGCAGGAGATTTCTTCCTGTTAAAAGGGAGTTTTTCCTTCCCACTCTCACCAAGTATTATTGTAGTTTGTTCCCCCCCTCACAATATAAAGCACATTGAAGCAACTGTTTTTGTTTGGTGCTATAAAAATAAAAGCAAATTCAATTCAGTTCTTCAGGATCTTATGTCTTTGGAGCAGTTAAATAATTCAGCTGGCAAGACAAGAGTGGATCAGGCAGAAGGAGACACACAGGTAAATACAAAGTTGACAAGGATTCAAACAAGCAGGTTAGTAAAGCAGAGTAACAACAGGCCTGTACTAAACTACCACATCAATGAGTTAAAAGCCTGGCAACAAGTGTTGCATTGTGGACTAGAAACAGATGTGCCTGCCCAGGGTTTCCTAAAAGCACGCCCGCCACTGACAGTGGTCCCCCCGACTCCACCCATACTCACAGGGACAGTGTGGAGAGCCAGAGGGGAAGAAAGAGAGAAAGCCAGGTGCCACACCTGCCACACCACAGGAGGAACAATGACAGATTCCAGCTTATGATGGCAGGGAATTGATGTTGCTAAGCTTTTGCCTGAATTATGAATAAAAGTAAAAGACATTAATTGAATATTATTTTCCAACACAACAGCGAATGTATTTAACGAACTCAATGATGATTTACCAAAAGCATAACACCGTAAATGAACTGTTTCTTCTTAAAGTATTACAAACTAAAAGGCAAAGCTGATGAATATGCGCTAAAATGAAAGTCAGTGTTTGATACCACTGTAAACCATAAATGTGTCTTCTAATGATGTGCCTGTATCTCTCCTTGCTCATTTCCATGTCTAGTCTTCTTCATTAGGCTAATGGGACATGTAAAATTCAGTGCCATACATATAGCGTGCACACACACAGATACACACACACACACACACACACACACACACACACACACACACACACACACACACACACACACACACACACACACACACACTAGACTAACTTGGTGCACCACACACTTAGAGTACAATATTATCTTGATCAGCTAATTAAGCATCCAGTGTCAGCGCATACATGGCTAATGATAATGAATTCTGCTGTAAGACTTAATAAGCACTGTGTGCCATCACCTTAAGGCACTTTTAAACCTATCGCTGTTTGGCACAACAAGAAGTGGAAGGTCAGACACTGGTGGCAAAAAGGTGAGCTCCATGGCCAATTTCTTTGTTATGTTTTTGTGCATCATTTCTAACCCATTTGATGGCATTCAGGTGCGTTCTAGCTTCATGTGATGATAAATACTTCGCTCATCTTACCGTATATCTTCTAGTAGTGGCCTGTCTCTTACTGACACCCGTTTCTAATAAAAGCTGGGTTTGAAAACATGTCACGACAAATAGACACCGGTCTCCAATAGTAGCCGGTCTCCAATAGTAGCCGGTCTCCAATAGTAGTCGGTCTCCTTTAAGCGCCGGTCTGTAGTAAACGCCAATCTCCGATGACCCACCGCCTTTTCCGTACGCTATTACTCTTTTCATACCATCTGGGCTACCGCCCTCCTGCAGTAAATCATAAGGCAAACACCTTTTTGTGTCTAAAATGCTTTGTCATCAGATGCTATCGAGGAAGGAAGAAAGTCAAAACGTCCATTCCATCTGAGAAGGGAATAAGAGCCGGTGTCCAACAACCGCCGGTCTCTTTTAAACGCCAGGTGAGACGAATAATCTTTTGAAAAAATGCCAGGGCTACTATTGGCAGATATACGGTAACTGTATATAAAGTTCAAGAAGTCAGGAAGACTATAAACACCACCACTGGCTGTTGACTCACGTGTACATGTTGATTTAAGGTGCACTATGGCAAGCAATGGCTCTGTACTTGAAGTAAACCTTCAGCGTACTTTAAAATGTACAAAAAAAACTGTGCATTTAGTCAACAATGTACAAGACCTACAAGCCAGTAGCTTAATTTAGTAACTCCCAGCTACGTGTTTCGAATATTGTTCTATTAAACACTCACCCTTTTGTGTGATTTGGTCATTTCTTCTTAGACTAAGCTCATGTAATGTGTATTATAGTGGGGAAAAAGTAACGTTGAGCTTGACTTTGAAATGCTTTCATTTGGCTTGTGGCATATCAAACCTCAGTCAGCCTTGGTTTGAACTAATGCTTGTGGTTTGATCTTCACCATCCTGCATATATATCAGCTATGTATATATAAGCTAAAGGTCTTTCATTTATTTCATGTTCACTTTTTTCACTGATGTTCTGTTGGTTAATTCCATGAATGTGCTTCTCATATTTCATCATTCTGTTTATTGAAATTGAATCCTTATCTGTTCCCTGTCACACGTCCTTGACATTATAACGTCATTCTCGCATCCGCAGAACAACTCCTATACGTATCGTCTCACATTATGAGCTTCAGATACAACATATATAATTGACTGTGGAAATATCGGCCCAGCCTGTCAGAGAGAAAACAGACAGCAGTGACAGTAGACCTGCAGACCAAGATGTGCATGTTTGACTCTCACAGGTACTGTAAGGAGTCAAGCTCCTTACCTGATATCACAGACAGTGCCCCTACAGGTAGTAAGTAATGTATTTCCCCTTTTTCATGTCTGTGAATTTGAGATTTATTTTAGGTTTATTTGAGTTCTTTGCTATTGGGGTCTCTGTGTGTCTCTTATATATTCAAAAATATAAATGAAATGTGGAAGTTCACAAAATGACATTTAAGTCTCACTTAAAACCCAAAGGTTACTAAAGGGAAGGTGATTAAGGGACCACTCTTAAAGCCAGTTTGGACATTTAAGTCAAGGAAATATTATAATGCTTCTTGGTTGTAACCCCAAATGCATCAGCTCATACGTCCTTCTATGCATCCAACTGGCAACCCTCATATGGGACATGCAATTAATGTTGCTTAGCCTGCCTGCCATGCTCCCACTGCAAACCACTTTGCAATCCTTCTGCAAAGTGGTTTGCAATGGTTTTCTTTTTTCCTTTCTCATTCACCATGTGTTAATAGATCTTCCTGCATTCAACCATACTTGTTATTAATCTCTGGCTCTCTTCCACAGCATGTCTCTATCCCGTCTTCCTTCTTTCACCCCAACTGGTCGCAGCAGATGGCCCCGCCCCTCCCTGAGCCTGGTTCTGCCGGAGGTTTCTTCCTGTTAAAAGGGAGTTTTTCCTTCCCACTGTCGCCAAAGTGCTTGCTCATAGGGGGTCATATGATTGTTGGGTTTTTCACTGTATGTATTATTGTAGGGTCTACCTTACAATGTAAAGCACCTTGAGGCAACTGTTGTTGTGATTTGGCGCTATATAAATAAAATTGAATTCAATTCAATGGTAGTTGTCTATTGTCAATGTCCTGCACTTCCTTAATCTTTGGATAAATACACATGCAAGGCTGAGAAGGGTGCCCTCTGTGCTTCAGGCTTTCAAGGAAGAGCTCAGAGATTCAAGAAGACCTTCGCTAGACTTCACGGCTTGGCTGAACTAATGCTGTGCTTACTTTTATGTACAGTCATGTGAAAAATAAATATTTCGAATGCTTTCCCATTAAATATAAGGTAGCCTGCATCCTTACTGTACCAAAACCAAAGTTTTGTCAGTTTGCAGATGTGAAGCATATGTGTTGACACAATGCCACAATTTCCCCGGAATGGCTGTTCTAATGACACAGAAAATCAACACAAACACCTCACCAGCTATCAAGCATGGTGTTGGAAGTGAGATGATTTGGGTTCATCAGCCCAGTAATATTGTGTAATTCAGTAAAGAGTGTTTAGGGAATTGGAAGAAGGAGAACCTTAAAAAGTTGAAAAGTGCAGTTTTTCTATCTGATAACGGTGTGCTGCAATCATGTGATTAACATTTTTTTTTTTTTTAGGAATTTGTCATCAGGAAAAGTTAGATAAAAGCAGACAGTGCAACAGGAAATAAGCTGTGGTTCTTTATATTTTGGGCTTTTGGGCTTTATGGCTCTTTGCCTGAACCCCTACATCATTATTGTCTAATAATGAAGACCGCGGTTCTTTCACATGGCTTCTTCTGGCATCCCTGAAATGTTCCTTACCAAGAAAAGAAATCCATAAAAACACACACACGTACACAAATACACATGTACATTCAGACACAAGGACACAGACCTTTTCTGCCCTATCCGAACATCCTTTTCAGACCATGGAAAACAAGATATACTTTCAGAGGGCAGACTTTGACCTGCCTTGGGTTAATCCACTCGTATCTCTCTCTCTCCATCTCTCTATCACTCTCTCTCTCACACACATACACACACACACACACACACACTAGTTTGAAATCAGATCACATTCATCCAAACTGATTCAGCAGGCTCGGTATGTTTGCAGAGCAGACAAAGAGAAAGAGACACAAGCTAATAAGTGCCTTGGCTATATTAGTATGGTCATCAGGCTCCCTTTGCTGCCTCAGTCATCAACACTGAAACGGAGCTTGCTAAGCCTTCAAAGCAGGTGTGTGTTCGTGTGTATGCGAGCAAAAGAAAGGCAGGCCGAAATAGAGGGAGAGAGAGCATCTGTTTTAAATGAAAGTCTGCAAGTCTTTCTAATTGATCATGAAAAACTGTATCTCTAACCCCGAAGACCTAAGTGCCTCGACCATTATGAAAATGACCATTTTCTAATGACAATAACTGCTTGTGAGAGGCTTTTATTTGTGCATATGTATGTGTGTATATATACGTGTATTTGTGTACAGTGAGTCACTGTTCTTGTACTTATTATTTGTCTTTGCACGACCACTGTGCAGCATCTTAGAATTACAGGCAAAACTGATAATTGCTGGTCTGTTTATTTCTTTTTGTATTCATACTACAATCCCCAAATGTATTCTATATGATACAATGCAGCCAAAATACTGCTGTGCTAATACAAAGAAATAATGTAGTTTTCCTAATTGCAGATTCAGCCATTGCTTGTTTTCATTACAAACAATATTTTCATTATCTGTTTATGGTGCCATTTCTGCACATATTGCACTGCTGTGTTTCAGGATTTCATTTTTGGGAAAAGAAAGAGGATCATTTTCATTTATATATTTATGTAAGTTTTAGGCTCATTTGTTAAAGATTTACTAGAGACGTTGTAAATTTCTTTGACAGTTTAAATGTTTGGAGGTGCATGAAAAGGAATTAGATCTACATATTTGTATGGTTTATAAGTTATCAGTAATCAGTCTTGGATGTGGCTAGTGAAACTGAACTTTCCAATAACTGTAGTAAATCAGCCCTGCGACACACTGGCGACCTGTCCAGGGTGTACCCCGCCTCTCGCCCCAAAACAGGGGCACCCCCTTATTGTATGTGCACCCCCTGAAAAGGATAAGCAGAAGTGAATGGATGGATGTATGCAGTAAATCAATGGCACCGTATTTTCCGGACTACAGAGCGCACCTGAATATTAGCCGCACAACTTCATCATACTTTGTTCATACATTAGCCGCACCGGACTAAAAGCCGCAGGTGTTTTAATGTTCAATTATCATATGTAAGAGAATACACACAAAGGAGATTGTCAGGAAAGAGATGACTGTTTTGGAACACATTTTATTATGGGACACCGCCTCGTGAAAACCCACGCCATGCGCTGCAGACATCCAAGTCGCAGACATCCGAGCCCCGCGAGGCGCGTCGCGCAACGCGCTTCTGTTGGTGGGGTGACTGCTCCCCCAGCCTCGGCGCGAGGCGGGCCATGCACCACCGCTAGAGGTGGGCTAGTAGCGGCGGGCTAGTAGCGGGTGCTAGGTGCATGGCCCGCCTCGTGGTGGGAGGGGAGTGCGACGGAGCAACTGCTCCACCAGCCTCGGAAGAGCCCCGCAAAGCGGGCTGCGCACCGCCGCCCGACCGACCCAGCCCTTAGAGCCAATCCTTATCCTGAAGTTATGGATCTGACTTGCCGACTTCCCTTAGCTGCCTTGTTCTAACATGCCAGAGGCTGTTCACCTTGGAGACCTGCTGCAGATATGGGTACAGGGCCAGCGAGAGCCAGCTTGCTAATCTAGTGTCTTTTTCGACTAATTCGTACGGCACTACTTTGGCTAGCAGACGGACATGTGACCAACATGTCACTCCTTTCCGTGTCTGATCACATGCCTTTCCACCAGGCAAAATGTCAGAACAAACCAAAACAAATCCTCTTACGATGTCACAAAAATCATGAAAAAGCCTTCGAAAAGCCGCACAGGACAATAAGCCGCAGGGTTCAAAGCTTGTGCAAAAAGTAGCGGCTTATAGTCGGGAAATTACGGTAATTCATAATTTGTACTTCAAAAATGTACTTTTGCACATAAAGTAAAGCTACAACAAGTAAAGCAACTACCAAGAATTCAGCAGAAGCCAGCGATCTCATGAAAACACAATTTTTGCCACAGAATTGAGTTAAAAATTGTGTTTTTAACTCAATTCTGAGAAAACAGCTAAGAGAAAACAGATGTTGGAGACCTGACAATCTTTCACTAAAACTTGAATCTTTTTTTTGCAATGTACATCATTAAAGCAATTTAAACTTCTTTGACAATGAAAATTTCAGTTTTGCAGATGCAGTAGTCTGCTGTAGCCAAGTTGTAGATAACAATATGGCTTCTTGCTAAAGCATCACTTATTCTCCTGTTGGCCATTCTGTGATTATGAACTGCCATTGCTTCTAAATCTCAATGAAACTTAAAATCAAGCTTTCCAAGTAGAAGCCAAAGCATTTTTACAGCAGGTCTGATGTTAATCTCGTAAACAGGAGGTTTAATAGTATTGAACAAAATGACTCGGCTGGACTGGGTCGTGTCTTGGTTTGAACCAAGGCTTGTGTTATTGTGCATCCAGTAGAATAGATTTCAAGACACGAATAGGCATCTGGAGTTGACTTCTTGCTATTTAAGATGTGAAAAGACTCAACCCTGAGTATGGGGGTGAGATATTGACCTTTGCATGGTTCAGAGGATCTGCAGTTGCAGAGGCATGAGTCTAAACACAATGAATTTCAGTTTGTGTGAACGCAAGGCAGCCATAAGAACATTTACCATCATTTCTGTTTCTATCTCTAAAGTAAATTTGATGTATTATGCAAGTGTTTTAGGAGGAGTAAGTTCAGTGTGTTAATTTTAAAAAAGACTTACAAAGGTATCATAAAGACAGGTGCTGTAAACAAGTTGCATAACGCATCCGTGTTATGCATATTCATTGAGGTCACAGATGCTTCAAGCTGTCAGTCAAGACAGTAACAAGGTATCTTTGGTGCTAAGTGGATGGAACATAGTGCTGGAAATTCCAGGTTGAGTGGTTTGATTGTAACTCCAGGTACCCAAACTAAAGATAAACATGCAGCAATTTAACAAAAATTGTCCACTAAAATTCATAGAATCACACTTCAGAGCCATTTTCATATCGCACGACGATTGCCTATTCTTACATCTTTGAAGAATGCCTTGTTCTTGTGATTACTCGCATTTTCAGAGCAGAAGCCGTCTTCAAGTGGTTTGATTACGACATTATGACGAGTTCCTCTGGGCACAATCCGAAGCTTTTAGCAAAATGTCAGACAAATGTATTCATCACTAAAATGTCTGATCTCTGTTTATGCAATTCAAAAGCAGCATCCTTTTGGAAAGGCGGCTGAACATATGTGTTTGTCTGCGCAAATGCTGTTTGTATGCATTTGCCTGCAAACCCTTTGGGCCTCGTTGCCAACGAATGTCAGCTTGTAGCAAATCTAAGGCCGCTTTGTGTTCAAACTGAGACCAGTCCATTTGCTTTGTGGAAAACTGCTCAACCATGCTGGAAAATAACAAGGGATTCTGGTAGAGTGGTCAAGTGTTCTTACTCCTGTGCATGAAAATAAAACCACAAGTTTTAAGTGACAGTAAAGCTGTTTTTTGTATTTCATTCTTTTTGCATATTTGAGGGCTGGTCCATTTATGCATTTGCCTTAAGCTGCCAATAAATCAGCTGTTTCAGCCAACAACAGCCAGAACTCCAGTTCTTTCTGTCATCTGGCGCCCGTCTTTTTATTCTTTTCTTTTCTTTTACAATATCAAGTATTTCAAGTGCTTTATACTGTAAGGAAAAGACTTTACAATAATACAGAGAAAACACCAACATTCAGACCACCCCTACGAGCAAGAACTTGATGACCGTGGGAAGGAAAAACCCATTTTTAACAGGAAGAAACAAGCTCAGGAAGGGCCAGCAATCCATAATGACCGGTTGGGCGTGAGGGGAGGACATTCACACCACCCAGAGTGAATTTGTGATGAATCTCTGTGCTTAAGACTTTACTCTTGAGTTGCGCCATAAAATTGCTCGAGAGCCTTTAGCTATGCCAGCAGGTCGCTGACATTAGTAAGCTGACACGCTAACAATGACTTCCTAGCATTCTGTTTGACCAATTAAAATAGTTACTACACTGTTGCATTGTTGATGAAGTATAATGCATCCATGTAATGCATCCAGTACTTGTGTAGACATTTAAGTAGAAATTCACATAATGCCTGGTAAAGACAATCATGTGGGTGTGGAGATTATTGTATGTGCAAGATCCTCCCTGGAATGACAGATTTACACGCTGATGGACCAACATTACCATCGACTAAAGGCAAGATGGCAAAATTGAAAATTCTGCTCTGGGTTCAATTTTGAAGGTACAAATCTAAAACATATTATAAAAACCGTCTGGTTGCTCTGTTTTGATCATATCGAGTGCAAGTTTCCAAACAAGAAACTGGATCTGCGGGCATCATAGCACCCCGAGCCATCCCCTGCATCTTTACCAGCAAGGCTTATGTGAGCATGATTCATGCTGCTGTACAGTACTGTATGGAAGCACATGAGACCAGTCACACACCCAGTGGTTTAGAAAATGACTCAGTCTGACCTTAGTCTCAGCTGACAGTGTGTAGGGGCTACATGGCCTATAAACTGCACAATGGGCTCAGCAACTGGCAGGTAAACACAGACACACCAAGAAAGGTCATCGTATATAGCTCCTAACAAGATTGAAAATGATTCATGAGACCTCTGTGATGCCTTTCACCTTCTTACAGAGAAGACTGCCTCGCATCCCCAGTTGGGGGAGGGGGGGTGTCTGTATATATTTTTAAACTTTTTAAACACCAGACTATTATAAGGGTGAAGCAGTGGTCTGCTTTCCTAGCAAGTTGATCTCGAGAACGATCTCATATCGGAGAGTATTCACCATGAAGCTACTGCTGCCTTCCTCCCTCCAGTGCAGTTCATACAATCCACAAATTAGGATGAGGCAGGCTTGTGCCTGTTGGACTGTGTTTCAATGCATGTGCACACGAGGCTCTGAAAATATTGTCCTTCTTCCTATCTCCATCTATTTGTGTGTGCATGTGCATGCACTGCATTTGCATCTGTATGTATGAGTCCCGAGACTGCAGGCCATTTTATTATCTAAATGGGCCCAGGCAGCGCTGGGCTAGAACCAATCACACCAAGCAGCTATGATAGGAATCCTAGGGGGAAAGCATCAACTAAATTCCTTCACTTTTCCATCTCAAATGTGGTTATCCTTTACTTTATATGCACATGAATCAGCTAAATATGACAATTTAAGATAACAGCGGTCATCAAATTGTCAAACAGAAGAACACCACATGCATCTGCAGCCACACAGCCAATGCCTGTATGTTTTTATTGTTATATATTTTCTAACTTGATAAAAAAACACTATTTCCTGCATTGTAACTGTGGTCAGTAGCAGAAAGAAATCATAATAATAGCCCAGAACAAATCAAGTTCATTTATGCTTTTTATTTTAAGTTTTATCATGGAGTCCGTTACTGTGCAGTAATCCGTTCACTCAAACATTACGATTGTTGTTCACATAGTGCAGCCATCTTTTTGTCACTTGTACATTACAGGCTGAAATTATCAGCAAGAGTTCACAGCCGTGTTATTGGCTCTGTGAGGCTGCACTAAACCGCAGCAGTGCTTTAAGGTGAATGCGAGGACCTTGACGTGTTCACACTGACAGTACTAACATTTTGATTCTATGAAGGTACGCCATGATAACAAGGTTAGTTTAACATGTTATCATGTTTAACTGTATTAATTACTCTGAACTCAAAGTAGAGGACTGGTTGGGAAGCTGCGTATTTATCTAGTCCAAAATTAAATATCGGCAAGTAGAAAGTTCAACCTGAGCGGCGCTAAATAAAAAATTATGATAGCACTCCATCTATTTAGCATTGCAAGCCTGTAAGCCTGCTTGACACAGTCAAACTGTTCAATGTAGCCTGAAGCCATTAACCTTAAGCAAAGACAAGCAGCACACTACAGAAATGTGGCACGCTTATTGCTTTCTAACTCCACACACGCAACAAAGTCTGATAAAAAAAGATTTGTTATCAGACTTGTGGTCTTCATCACCCAAATTATGCTGTCTCAAGTGACATCATTTGAGGAAATTCACAATGTATATTACCAAAAATGATGTATTAATAGCTGAAAATGACAAGTGGTGGAGGAATTTTTCAAACAATCCCTTTAGGAAAAGAAGCAATAAAACACCAGGAAAACAAATGAGTACACATAAATATGTTACTAGAAATATAAAGGAGTTATTAAAATCTTTTTCAAACATCACATATGTCGACTAAGGGTGGTTAGCAAGATGAAACTCTGTCATGATGCTAATTAACAGAAGATTGTTTATCTGTTAATGCTATCCATGTCGACATACGATGTGTGGCCAGTAACTGGTCAGGTCAAAGCAGACCAGCGGCAGCTTGCCTCGCATGTTGCTCAGTTTACAGTCACAGGCCAACGGTTAATCCGCAATGTGGCCAGAAGCTAGCTGCTGGCCGCTCAGCTTGCCCAGCTCCCGTCATTGTTAATGGGAGAAGGACACGCTTTCAGAGACAGAGACGACTACACTTTGCTATGAGATGAAATTAGCTTTCAGCTGATATCGTGCTTTTCTGCGAAGAGACTGCAGCCACAAGATGTAAAGGCTGAATGCACATATTAATTAACAGGCAAGGAGCTTCATGACAGTGCTGTCTGCCACAGTTCCCGGACTCAACTTGTGTTAAACCTCTGGCTTAAGCTTTTCTCTTGGACTCAGGATACCAAACCTCCATTTTGGCCTTCCTGCCACTGCACACCATCAGGAACCTCCGGTTCTCAGGTCAGCCTTTCCACAACGCTCAGCTAACTCCGGATTCATGTCACCCCTCTCTCGTCGCTCCTTTCCTCCCCCCTGCAAGTAAGAATAGTTACATATTATGCTCACCAACTTCAGAGCTCCTCTCCACTACTTTCCTAACTCTGTTGTCCTCTCTGCTTAACTTCCCCATTCCAGTCTGCATCTCTGGCCCAATTCCCCCTTTCTAGATCCATGTCCACCTAGCCACATTACCCAAGACTCGCCACGTCAAGTACTGAGTTTTGTTGCCTTTTGTCCGTGTCACGCTTTTCAAGTTTAAGTTTTCCTAATAAACATTGTAAAACTACCTGCTGTCTCTGCTCTGGGTTCTTGCACCTGAGTCCAGTTTTGGTACCGACCTTTCGGTCCTGTGACAGTTTCCCTTCTTTAAGAATTGCTTCTTGACAACCACCATTCCATCGAGACCATTTCTGAAGAGTTTTAGTCAACAATGATGAATCAATCAAAGGGCTAGAGGTTCTGATTTTATACACATCAAACTGTTATATTTACCATTTTCCATATTTTCAACAAAAGGAAAACTCTGTATAGCAAACGGGCTGCTGGTAACAAAATGGCTAAAGATACAATTTAAAATTGGTTCTTGCTAAGTTGTTACACACAACACTGGATCATCTTTTGAGATAGGCGCCTTGTTCATATTTGAATGATTCATAGTCTAATTTTTTTTTTTTTATAGGTTTTAGGTAGTGAGAAATCATGATAAATGACCACAAGTGGTTTCTCTTGTTTTCAATTTAAAAATGGACAAGAGACAGTTTGTTATTGCGATAACAAAGATTATTGCACATTATATATATTAACCAATAACAGTAAATGTTTTATTTTATTCCAGCTTGAATCCTGATCATTATCTAAATCCACCCAAAGCTAACATGTCTTCTAGGCTGGAGGAATTTTTGGAACATGCGCACCACATCTACTCACCTAATGGTAGTTTCAAGTTCAGTTGCTTCTGGATCACACTAATGGGCTGTGATCCTACTAATAAGCCTAAAAACAACAAATTACCTCTATCATAATCCACAGCCTTTGTTTATTACATAATATTTATAATTAAAACTAGAGTTTGAATATGAAATTCTCCAGTCTTATTACTCAGTTCAATTTCAAAGTGGTTTGAAGGCATTACAAGAATGAAGGCTGATTTCTAATCTCAATAAACACCTGCAAAGCTGCTACTTAGCTTCAAGGGAGTACAACATTATTCCATATTAGCAGTGCTGTCGTGACCATGGCTTTGTCTCTGGATATGATAAGATTGAATCAAGGAAGCGATTCACAAAATGTCTTCTGTTTGCGTTACATCTCTGCATCAATTAGGGATGGGGAATGCACCAAGCAGTTGCTCTATTAAATTTTTCATACACAGTGAATTAAGAATGTGAGAGTCCCCAAGCAAAGACAAAAGCAGTGAGCTGAAAGTGGGAGGAAATAGCCATTCGATACCAACGCTGATCACCGAGAGAGGTGTATAGAAGTCTTATGCATGGAGGCTGATTTCTTAGAAAGCTATAGGGCACAGCTGTAGCCTCCATGTTGTAAAAGGACTCCAGAGACACAAACAAATCCTTTCTTACACACAAACTAAGTCACACGCACATGCTTGCACACTTAGTCAAAGTCCACTCATGCATATCGGTAAAGCTGATGATCTGAGATTGTAATCCATGCCGAACAGCAGCTTTGCTTGTGTATTTTAAAGCCATTTCAAAGCATGTGTTTCTCTTGAATTTGTGCCGGGATCAAAATACATTTAACAGAGTTTTGAAGCCTCTTTATTCAAACCAATAACAAAAAACCTTTCGAAAGTTCCTATCCTAAGGCTACAAGCAGGAGAGACAAAGCGGTAGAGAGATAGAGGAGAGAAAAAAAAATATCTAACTTCATTCACAAATTGAACCTCTGACACACGCTCAAAGAAAACATCAACAAATACCAGAGATTTCTTAGATGAACATAAGTGGTAGAAGACTGAACTATTCAGTACTTTGTGTTTGGAAGGGGAATCGTTTTATTTTGTTTTATCTGTTTCAAAAAGGGAAACACACAATTGATTAAAATGATACTAATAGTTTTTTTTAAAATATTGATATCTGAAGGCATACTGTCAGGTCTAAGTATTTGGACAGTTACAGTGGAATCCCGGGTTACGAGTTTAATCCGTTCCAGAACCGAGCTCATAACCCAATCTGCTCGTAACCCGAACAAATTTTCTCCATTTAAAATAATGGAAATGAGATTAATCCGTTCCAGCCCTCTCATAAAGTCCAGAAAAATATCATAAATAATGGGGGAAAAAAAACATGTTTTTCAATAAGAAACAAACAGCAAATAAAATTACATAAAATCTAATATATATCAAATAAAATAAACATCAACTCATAAAATTAAATAAAAGATAAACCAACTTAAGAAAATATTACCTTACCTTGGCGGCAGACGATTGCAGTTAACGGATAGCGGCTGAGGAGGGAGGGAGGACTTAGATACGTACTGGCACGATACGTAGATGTACGGTAAAACTAAAACAAAACTTTCTTAACTGCATGAATTGTAAAATAATTCGTTTTCTGAACTTTAAACTTAGCCTACGTACACTTAACATTACGTAGGAATGTATGACAAATTTTACGATAATCATCTGTTTTTGCCTTTTTGGCTGCATTTTCGGCAGCTTCACATAAAAAACAAACAAATTAAGATTGCACTTTCTTAACTGTATGTACGCACGTACGTACGTACGGAAGTGAGCCAATCAGGTGTTATCATAAGGGATAAGCCTTTGAAATGGCTCTGAGTCAAAGGGGTAGAAGTTTCCGGGTAAGAAAGGCGAAGCGGAAACTAGCGGTGACATATCGGCGCTCTGCTCGTACACCAGGCAGAAATTTTGCTCGGATCGTGGCTCGTATACCAAACTACTCGGACACCGAGCTGCTCGTAACCAGGGGTTCCACTCTACTGAATTTCTTTTTGTTTATTTTTCTGCTGTACAACCACAGTGGATTTCAAATCAAACAATGAAGATGTGATTGAAGTTCAGACATTCAGCTTTACATCTAGGGGTTCAAAAAAAGTATAGCAAGTACCTTTAAGGATTTAAAGCCATTTTCATACACAGACCCCCTCTTTCAGAGACTTTAAAGTAATTGGACAGTTAATGGACGGCCAGTTTCATGGTCTGGTGAGGCCTGTTGGCTCATTATTTCATGATGCATAGAGCAGATAAAAAACAAAAATGGATTGATTTAAAATGCTGAACTTGCATTTTCCAACTTTCTAATGGAGTTTTTATTCTGAGCTTCAAAGAGATGTAATTAATCATTAGGATGAAAAACTTGAATAACGAGAGACAATAGGAAAAACCAATTTAGAAACCAAATCAACAATCTGTTTCTTTTTGGTGATTTTGTTTGTTTTTTTTAAAGGAACGCACTGGGCAGCTCAGCAACACTGAAAAATTTTGTGCTTGATTAAGAAAAAACCCTTCACAACGTAATCAAGTCAAGAACAGCCTTGAGGAGGAGGGCGTATCATCAAAGTCTACAATCAACAGACGCCTTCATGAATAGAAACACAGGGAGTTTACCACAAGCTGGAAACTACTGGTTACATTCAACAACAGGAAGACCAGATTAGATTTTGCCAGAAGAAATCAAAAAGGAGCCAGCACAAAATAAAGAACAAAACTTCTTGAACAGATGAAGCCAAAATTAAACTGTAGCAGAATGATGGGAAGAGAAAAATGTGGAAGGAGAGAGACAGCTTGGGATCTGAATCGTTCCACGGTATCTGCCAATCATGATGGAGGAAAAGTTATAGCATGCACGGCTGTCAAGGTCACCAGTGTTCGCTGATGATGTGACTGCTGATAGAAGCAGAAGGTGGACTATAAACTCTGCTCAGATTCAGACAAATGGTGCAACACTGATTGGGCTTCACACTGCAAACGGATAATGACCCAACTCAAACTGCAAAAGCAATCAAAGAGTTTCTCAAGGCAAATGAATGGGATAAAGTCAGTCACCTGATCTCAACCTGGCAGAGCACACTTTTCATCAACAGATCCTTAAATAAGCAGCAGCTGAAGGTGGCTGCAGTATAGTGGAAGATCTCAAGGAAGGAAACTTATTATCTGGTGATTTCCATGGTTACTAGACTTCAGACAGTCATTTCAGGCAAATGAATTTAAGGCAAGAATTAGAAACAGTCCTTATGTGTAAGATGGTGTGGGTTTGTCCAGATATTTTTGAGTCTTTGTAAAGGGTAGACTGTGTATAAAATTAGCCATACATTACCCCCCCACCCCGCAATAGGTGAAAATCCATATGTAGAAACCATATGTTTATTTTATGTATTTTAAGCTATAAAAACCCTCCACACACTCTTACAAGCCTTTCCCACATTCTTATAAGAACTATTAAATCCCTGTTATTAATTTTTTTAGACTAGAAAATTATAATTTTACTGTAAAAATAAATAAAATCTAAAAAATCAAATAGGTGAAAAAAGGTGACACACTTCAGTCATATGTTTATCATTTGATTTAAAATCCACTGTGATGGTTTACAGAGGCAAAATATGTAAAAAAAAAAAAAAAAAAAAAAAATTAAAAAAAAAAAAAATTAAAGAAAAAAAAAGAAAAAGTAAAAAAACAAAAAAAACATTAAA
>VURO01019783.1:20216-32234 GCA_015108175.1 Pelvicachromis taeniatus
AAAAAAAAAAATAAATAAAATCTAAAAAAAAAAAAAAAAAAAAAAAGTTTAAACGTACAAATATTTATGGAGTTAATGGTAATTGTTGTAAAACTACGAAAGCTGTAGACAGCAGCATAATAGAAAGACAGAGGGATTTATCAAGTCATGTCAGGTTTGAGCACCAGTTTCACACTTTCTTGATTGAACTACCACTAGGCCAAAGAGAAAAAATATACTTGATCTAAATGAGGGCTGATAGAGAAGGAGGATTGGACTCTCCAGGAAAGTGGGTTTTCTTTGAATTTAGTCAGGGAAATGAGTGTTGGCTGTAATCGGTCCAATAAGGAGTTTGCCAACAGCCTGCATGCTGGCATGACTGTTCAAATTGTCTGTGAATTCCAAGGAGTTTCTTTTTATTGGAAGCAGAAGTGAGCAGATTCAGTCTGCCTGAGAACACGGCCAGGTGGCCTGAACAGGTTTGTGGAAGTGGAGACCAAACAGATACACAACATGAAAAGAATTAGCTGCGTGATTTAATCAAAGGAGAACAGTAGATACAAAAAGAAAATGCCTGAGACAGTTGGGCTCCAGAGAGGTTAAAATCTAAAGATACCTACAAAAAGTTTGGATCCTCCTCAGTATAGATTCTGTAAGTCTTTAGAAGTCTGCTGAAGTAATATTTCACAAATATTCCCTAACCTGGTTTTTGGCACTGAGCTGAAGCATGGTAAAGAACGGTGGTAAAGATTCCCGGGAGTGGCCGGTCTATCAAAATTACTTCAAGAGCGCACTGACAACTCATCCAGGAGGTCACAAAAGAACTCTGAACAACATTGCAACATTGAATTGCAGGCTTCACTTGCCTCAGTTAGGCTCAAAGTTTCTAATTCAACCATAAGAGACTTGAGCAAAAATGACATCCATGGAAGAGTTCCAGGGTAAAAACCACTGCTGACCAAAGAGATCATGAAGGCTTGTCTCACATTCGACAAGCAAACATGCTGATGAAGGTTTGAGGGCCGTTATATGTGACGTAAAACTATCACATCATTTCATAGAAAGAACATCATACCAAAAGTCAGCCATGGTGGTGGTACTACAGTATAATGATCTGGGGCTACTTTAGAATCTGGACAACTTACTGTAATTGCTGGAACCATGAAGTCTGCTCTTTACCAGAAAACCTGAATGAGAATGTCCGGCCACCAGTTCATGTTCTGAAGCTCAAGTGCGACTGGGATATGCAGCAAGTAGGGCTGGGCAAAACGATTATTTTCCGAATCGATGAATCTAGTGATTAATTTTTCGATGCATCGATTAATCTAATGATATATGTTACTGCTAAGCAGCTTAAATTAGTTTTGCATTTACGGAGGTTGGGTGTTTATCTCTGTCTATGAGTGAGTGTATGTCTACATGGGGGGTGTCTGGATGAATTAAAGGGTAAAAACCAGCGTTAGTAAAAAAGTTGAAAACTTACGGTCGTTTCATGATCGGCCATTTCCACCTTACAAAGCCGGCAAACAACTGAATCACTTCCTTTTCGGTTAAAAGGTGATGGTCAGAGGGCCCAGTGGCGCCTGTGTCCGGCAGCCTCGCCTCTGTCAGTGCGCCCCAGGGCAGCTGTGGCTACAATGTAGCATGCCATCACCAGTATGTGAATGTGTGTGTGAATGGGTGAATGACTGAATGTAGTGTGAAGCGCTTTGGGGTCCTTACCGGCTAGGAAAGCGCTATACAAATGCAGGCCATTTACCATTTAAAATATCCCCATACTGTCGAACTGCGTGCTCGGGGGGCGTGGTTTAAGTCGACATGTTACTGCTACTCGCTGCCGCCATGTGTTTTTTTGAAAGTGTCGACGCATCGATGCAAATTTTTTACGTCGACGTATTTTACGCATCGACGTAATCGATTACGTCGACGCGTTGTCCCAGCCCTAACAGCAAGTCCACCTCTGAATGGCATATAAAAAATCCCAAAGTCTATGTTTTGAATCAACAACTTCACCTCATTGTCAGTCCATTTAAAAAACTTTTTCCCTCAACACTTTGCTGCGACATTTCAAAGAGCCGGAAAGTAAATAAACGGCAGGTGGAATTGACGCAGGTTGAGTCATCTTACGTTTCATGTATGCGCAGTATAAGAACGTAAGCGTTTGAAAATCATAGTGTGGACAAGGAGCGTTTTTAGACGAAAACGCTGTTTTCAAATTTATCCGGATTAGTGTAGCCGTAGCCTAAAATAGTCCAACTCTGCTGAGATCAGCAGGTTGTTGTATATGTGGCGTTGCAAACACACGTGTTGCTGACAGGAAAGTTGTAGAGCACCCTCTGCTGAACAAACTATGCAACTTCAACAATCATTACATGGTTGAAGGGTGTTTCTCACATCTTCTTTTCATATATTAGTTGGGATCTAATTAAAAGTTAATCCTTTGGTGTAGTCATTTTTCTTGATCATGACAATAAAAAATATAACTCTCTCTAATCTCTATTTTGATACTGCTGTAGTTGAAGTTAGGCCAGTGCTCATACAATGATTGTTGTCACACTGCTGTTCTTCCTTGTCTCCTTCAGGCGAATGCAGAAAACACGAACAGTGTACTAATTGCCCGAACTTTGCTTTCCACAGTTGTTTGATATGGTGCACACAACCAGACATCTTTGCAAAGGGCAGGCAGAGTGAGCATAGTGACATTTTCGAGAGGCTTGCAGTCATTCATTCATCCCCATCTCTCCCCTGCTCTCCCTCAGAGTCCCTCTCTAAGCCAATACTGATCCCAAGCAGCAGAGTGGCTGACTGAGTGCCTGTCTGGTAGACACGCCGACTGTGCCCAGTGGTGGATTAATGTGGTTACTATTGAATCCCCGGGTTAGGAATCGATCTGGCCATTCGTGGCATGAATGCGTAAGGAGAGTTGAATCGCTGTGCGAGAGCTGTTTTTGTGTGTGTGCTTGTGCAGTTATCTGTAGGTCTGCAAGTGTATGCATATTCTGCGCATTCCAGTAAATTGTGCCTGTGCAACCTTTACACTGTGCCCATTAACCCTGTTTTGATGGGCGAGCAGAACATTGATTTCGATGCACTGTTCCCTTCATTTCTTTTTTTAATGCAACAACTTCAAATATGCCTTGAATTTTTCTCCCCATCTGATCGTTTAATTCTTGTTAATTGCATCTGTAGGTCACATCTTTGCTGATCACCTGTCTCCATTTGGACGATGGATGGAGCACTGATTTCATGATGAGTCTCTTCATTGCCTGATACAGCTCTATTAAATCTAGTCTAATTTCATTTTCCTTGGTGATTTGGCCACATGTCTCCAGCCCATAGGTCTCAATGAGCTCTAGATTGAATTTGATCAAGGAATATCAGCTTCAGAGTAGATTAGACTTACCTTTAGTTGCATGGCATGGGGCACATGTTTGATCCAATTGTAGAAAAAGGGCTTTTGTATGTTTATGTGCTAATCTATTTATGCCCAAGATGCACATAATGACACTTAACAGGGAAAGCTTACCCTCACCAGCAACCAGAATACCAAAAACAAAACCATGCTGGTTGTTTGTTTTCAAATTAAATTTCAGAATTTTATTTTCATTCTCTACTACTGAATTATGCATTACATTGAACTGGATTCAGCAGCAGCAGCAGGACCCTGGAGTCTATGGAAAGCAATTACTACGTCTAGTATCTGGGCTCATTGAGAAACTCACCAGAGACTGGTGATATGCCCTTCAGACTTACGAGGATATAAAAATATAGAAATTGATTTTTATATGTTTTCATATTTACCCCACTAAACTTCTTCTGGCCCTACACAAACATAAGAAAACCGCCAGTCTTTCCTTTTCTACGTTTATTACACAGATTGCTTTGTATGGTAACGTTATACAAGCTACAGCACCTTTGGTGTAACCTATACCTTTCTGCTCTGTAAGCTTTGCACACGCTTTGCTTGAATGCAGCAAAACAGTTGGTGTATGGATGTTTATGGATAGCAAAAAAAGGGACTACATATGGCCAGTCCACCCTCATCATTAAATAATGGCCGACACATGAAGCAGGAAGTCTTGAACTTGATATCTGTTAGCCTGGATTCACTGTATACCTTGTTGGTGTAGTGAAAAATTCAGTGGCATCATGATAAAGTCATAGAAAGTCTATCATGGGAACTATGGGTGGTTGTACTCAAAGCTGATCTGTAGCTGATTAAGGTTAAAGTAGATTTCAGGTTTTGTGGGGGAGGATGAATGACTGTCAATGACATGTTTAAAAGGTTTTTGTTTTGTTGTTTCTTTGGGGGGCAAAACCAGAGATAAACTATACACACACACACATGTCTGAAGGTTCTCAGTCATCCAGGTCACCGTGGTCTAAGGAGCTTGGAAAGAAAAGCGTCTGGACATCTTTAAGTTGCTTGAAGACGTTTCACCTCTCATCCAAGAAGCTTCTGAAGTTCTAAGGTCAAATGGTGGAGAGTCCCAGATTTAAGCCCTATGGTAGTGTCTCCCCAAGAGGAACAATGGACCCCCTAATAATACTATAACTAATAACACAAGCCGATGGTGTGAAAATGAGTGTAGGGAACAATCAGCCAAAGTTTCAGGTGAACTTATTGTGAAACCTAGCCCCACCCTATCATGGGATTTCCAGAGGTCAGAAGGCCCAGGATGTGCGTGGGCGTTCAGGCGTCTGGGAAGACATCTCAAAACAGGATTATAGATGGCAGACAGTTGGTGTCGTCAGCCACCGCCTCTGTTCGGCACTGGGTCTGGGACCCTTTGACCGTAGAACTGAAGAAGCTTCTCGGATAGGAGGTGAAACGTCTTCAAGCAACTTAAAGAAGTCCAGGTGCTTTTCTTTCCAAGCTCCTTAGACTTTACATACATACATTCACTCTTGCCGTCATCATGCTTGACCATTTTCATGATCATTTCTATCCACCCTGCCCATCCTCCCACTTACCAGTTATCACCTCTGGTCTCTAAATCACTTCCTTCCAGCCTGCTGCCTCAGTGTCTCCATGGGTGGGTCTCTTTGACTAAGACCACGCAGCAGCATGCAGCAGCTGGTGATGGATTGTCCCATTACTCTGCAACTTCCCTGCTGTTTGCCTGTGGTCGACCACATTGTGTTAGACTGTTTCTGTGTGTATGTGTATAGAGAGCTTGTATTGCTTTAAGGTCCAAACGCAATAACAATACACACAGCGAAGTAAATTTAAGCAAAGGTCTTTACTTAAATCTCATTTTAAGTGGTGAATGTGGGATTATAACTAGAATTTGGGGTTTCAGTTTTTATTTTAAAAGACATAATTGCATAAAACAGCAGTTTTTGTAAGTTTGACCAAGGTCAAATTAAAATTAAGTAAATTTTTACACTGAATTGAATACAGACTTTTCCAAAGGTGATGACAGGAGCGGTCCATGTGTGGGCAAAGAAGGAGGGCAGGCAAGTTCATCCACGCAACTTGTTTCGCTAAAGCACTTCTCATGGCAGCTGGCTTAAATAATTATCACAAGCAAATCACAAACAGCCCGGGGAGCCGAGCCTTGATACCACATGCGGCGCAATGATCTGGAGGGACTGTGGGACAACTTCAGCCTTAAATAGCCAGGCTGTAATTGGCTCAACTGCGCACAGGTGCACAATCAGCCATGAGTTTCAGGTGTGTGATCAGCGGGAGCGGAGACCCAGGAAAACACTCGTACTCTGGAACACACTCACACCGGCAGAGGAGAGAGAGTGCGAACGAGTGGCAACAGAGAGAAAAGGTGAGTCGAACCACTAGGACCAACAGACTGCGACAATTTACATGTTTTCCAAAAAGAATTTCAGATTTGTATCTGTCTGACCTCAGAACAGTTTTCCACTTTGCATTTTAAATGAGCACTTGGCCCCGAGGTGACAGCAGCATTTAACCTGCATTGGTGGATGCCACGATGGAGTGTGTTCACAGACAGGGTTTACTGGAAGTGCTCCTGAGCCCATGCAGTGATTTACATAACAAAACCATACCTGTGTTTACTGCAGTGGTACCTGGGGGACTGAAGATCAGGGGCAGCCAATATTGAAGCAATATTTCAGCATCATCGCTTACGCACAGAGATTTCTCCAGATTTTCAGACTCTTTTGAGGGTTTTTGCACCGTAGATGACGAGATATTTAGTCTTCACTTCTACATTGATGAGCATTGTTCTGAAATTGATCCACAACTTGTAGACTCAGTTTTTTGAAGATTGGTGATTCCTATCGTCGGTATGTTACGCATTGGGAGTGAGACCGGTCTCTCTGAAAATATGTTGCATTTACTTAATTCCACATAACAGTTGTACTTTTAAAAGTTATTGGGAATAGTTTTTTAAATGGGTCCCAAACTTTCCAAGCACTGTTGTCATGTGATTAAAGCTCGGTGAACTTTCATTTGGTCTGAACACAGAAGAAACACATTGCACCTTAGTTGCTTTATTCAAAATGTTCATATGTGTCCAAGTCATTTTTGTTCATACGGATTGAGATTTGAACTGGGATGACGCTTTGGAGGATGTAGAAAGTAATAATATGCATTTGATCTGAAGTAAAAATTAATGAAAACTGTCAGTGTGTCCCAACATACATTCTGTGACTGCACACAAATACTTGAAAATCAGTGTATGGATTTACGGATTTTTGTTGTTATAGCTGCACAACTATGAGATAACAGAATGTTTCTTTAAGGTTAAATGAAAACGGTGTCCACTGAGATTGTGCTTGTGGTCTATTAAAATCATAAACACTTTGAAAGAACTCACACTGACAGTGAAATTACATTTCTGTTTGAACACGCCTGGATGTGCGGTACCAGAATATTGTGACCGCGGTAGCTCAAAGAAGCAATCAGCTACATAATAAATAATAAATGTGTTATTTAAGTGTTGTGCATTTACAAATAGATTGATCTCGTGCTCCACTGTTTTCCTGCTGCAATTTTTGTCTGTTAAGTTATGCTGATTTCTTTTAAAAACTGCATTACTCGCAAGCGATTGAAAACTTTTATGACTCGGACTATGAAAATAAATAAATAAGTACATACATAGCTAAAACACGGCGTATTTAAATGTGACTGATTTCTCCTATGCTGAGGCATTAAGAGTTCATTTTACAGGTGTCAAGCCCAACTCCTGAAAAACAACCCCACACCATAATCTCTGCTGACCAAACGATACATTTGGCACAATGCAGTCAGACAACCACCAAACTCAGACTCATCTATGGGATGCCACACACACTTGATCTACCACTTAATTCCCGATCCACGCTTCCACTTTTATAATACCACTAACAGCTGACTGTGGCATATTTACTAGCAAAGAAATTTCATGACTGGACTTGTTGAAAGGTCACATCCTATCACTGAGCTCTTGACAGCGACCCATGTTTTCCACAAATGTTTATAGAAGTAGTCTGCATGCCTATGTGTTTGATCTTATACACCAGTGGCCATGGAGGTATTGGAACACCTGAATTCAATGATTTGTGTGTGTGAGTGAATACTTTTGGCAGTCCAGAGCAAATGTGGGCTAATCCAGCCTCATGGCTTCTCCCAATTAAAATATACTCCTTTTATTGTCCTATCAGCTTAAATCTAAATGGAAACTCCTTTATTAATTTAATTTAATCTAATCAAACGAGCCCAGAGCTACCACTCCTCTCACTTACCCACACAGGAACCGATCAGTTATCACGCTCCTCTTTATCAGTCCAATTAGCTGCACCTGTACAACATAGCTTCCAGTTTCTGACGCTGATGTAAATATCCAGCTGTGTTGGTATTCATACCGCTGTCTTTTATTGCAACCTGTGGCACATTGCTGTTAAGTGCTGTTTGCTGTTCTCTGTCATCTTCTCACCGTAGAAGGCAGTTAGTGAATCTCCAGGGACGTCAAGCTGATGTAAATCTGCTGTTTTTTCTAATTCAGTAACGTTTGTTTTAGGGGTTTTCTTTCTTTCATTGTTTCAAAAAGGCTCGTTAAGACAATTAACTGCCCACTATGCTGCTGCCGCTGCTGGTGGAAAGGCAATATGAAATGTGTGATCTGTAGAATCACGTGGCTGCGAATCTCTTGGAGGTTTGACCGGCTGCACTGTGTTTTTGGCTTATTGTTGCTGTTTCGGCTGTGTGTTTATGCGTTGCCCTGGCGTGGACAGGGAGGAAAAAAAACAAGCAAATAAAAGCCAATTAAAGAAAAAAGAAAGGAAAAAAAGAAAAGATTTCAATTTAAAACCAGTGGTCGGCAAAAGAAAGCTAAGCTGCCACCCTGATGTTTAGTGGATTTATAAACAGCCAACCACTGTGGCTATGAAAACATGAAAATAAGATTACAAACTGACCAACTGTTCTTTTAAAGCCAAATTGAAATTAAAAATCACTCATGCTACAAAATAAGTAGCCTTAGAGTTTGATTGACTCAGTGCGGTGTACTCACTTGGTAAAAATTAAAACTAGCAAAATGGCAAAATTGAAGCTTAAAGCTTTGAGGAGGGAGAAAAGTACTTTATTTACGTCTGTTTCAACAACCCACATGCAGTTACCTGGACAAGCTTTGTTACTGAAAACCAGCGGCTGATATTACCTATGGGAACAACAACAGACCTGGGAGTTATTAGGAAGTCATCAGAGTCTGGGAGGTGCATCACTTTACACTTTTCTGTATATGCCTACAATGAACAAATGAAAGTTTAATGAGAGACATCAGAGCTGGAGTGACTGAGGCTGTAAATGAATTGCAACTAATATTATTTACCTTTTACATAACCTTATGACGATAGGATAGCGAGGTTCATACCGTCTACAAAGACTAATCCAAAAATAAAGAAGATGAGAGTTTTTCTTGCCTTGATCGGAGCCTATTGGGAGGCGACTGTGCTTCTAAGCCATCTACCGTATATCTTCCAATAGTAGCCCCGGCGTTTATTCAAAAAATTATCTGGCCGGCTCGGCGTTTAAAAGAAACCAGCGGTTATTGGAGACCGGCTCTTATTCTCTTATTGTCACGGAAGTTAGAGGGAAAGAGGACCCAGGCGTGGTTTTTAGACTGAGGTGAAAGGACAGTGCATTTCTTCACAGTGCTTCAAAACGTATTCCAATTGTGCTCCTCTTTTGCTCCCGAGTGTCTCTTTGTCTGTGGTCGCCCAGTGCACGAGTGGGTGCTCCGTAGATGAGGGCTGATTGGAAACAACTGGCCAAGTGATGACACGCGGGAGGACTTATGACAGCGTGGAGGGACTTCCGGATCAAAGTTCGCCCGGCTACTATTGGAGACCGGCGTCTATTTGTCATGACATGTTTTCAAACCGCCGTTTATTAGAAACGGGCATCAATAAGAGACAGGCCACTAATGGAAGATATGCGGTAATTGGTTAAAGCAAAGTCTGTGCATTTTCCAAATATTTGTAACAATTTTATGAATAAAGAGCAGATTCTGAAGTGAAGTAATACATCCTGAGGATAAAAACTGACAAGATGAACTTCTTGTGGATTTCCTGCATATTTAATCTTTACATTCCAGATAAAAAGACAAACAGAAAACTCTAAATCAATCAGAAAAAAACTACTATATTGCCTGATTATTGTAAATATTGAGATTTATTTGGATTCCTACTATAGCACACAAAATGCTGATATTAATTACAAATGTGTTCATTAAAAATTGAAAATAAACATGTTTATGACTAAAAGTCTCTTTTTGTACTTTAAAAAACAGTTTATGTAAAGTTACATGGTCACTTATTCTAAGTGGAAATTTGAAAATTGGTTGTTGCAGACTCGTAGTGAATGTGATTCGGCACTACATGACTTATATGACTCAGGGGCGATTATTAATTCTGTTAGTGATTGACAAAAAAATGAGAAAAATGTTTGTTGACCCATTTTTTTCTTTGATGAAATAGAAGAATAAGGAAAACTTTATCATTTGAAAGAACATCATCACAGAGAGCACAGTACTGTAGAAAAGCCACCCCTCATATCTTTAGATTTTGTTTCCAAGGATCCAGACTTTCTTGTAATTTTGTAAAATGTTCTCGAGCAATAATTCTCCATAACTGGACATTGGCTGCTTTTTCACCTTTGTAATTTTTTAAAATTTTTGGTTTTTGTTAAGCCATACACACCTCATTCAAATGATAAACAAGTGTTGTGTCTACACATATGACACAACTTAATTTGTTACTAGCAGCCGGTCACAAAACACACCATTTCTCCCGTATCTTTAGTTGAATCTATAAGTAAATGCCAAATATTACAGTTTGACATACATTTGTAAAAGAGAGCTTTTATTCTTTTTATATTTTTAACAACCCAAATGTGAAAAAAGTAAACCACCAGTGTTTGTAGTGATGGGGAAAAAAAATAACAATAGTTATAAAAGTCTCAAATCATTTTTTTCCATTTGATTCATTTTAAAATTTCAGATTGAAAAGAAAAACTGCAAAGCATTACATGGATCGTGTAAAAATTGGCTCAAATAACACATTTCCCCCCCCTAGGAAAACATTTCCCTAACAGTAATAAAAATATCTTTCTTTAAAAATTTTAAAATGCAATAGTATCACAAAGTGTACAGTATTTTCCAGCTCAATTGTTGAGATGATTGTAAAATTAGAAAACACAAAAGAAAAAACGATAGGAAAATAAAGTAAAAAATAGTTATTTCTTTCTTTTGTGTTATTCTTGGTGGCTGTAATTGTAAGAAAGCAGATGGGAGTTTATTACTGAGGCAGGGGTTTAAAGAAAAGGAGCGGTTGACTTATTTAAAGTGTACAAGCCTGGGATCGGTGAGGAGCGTAAGAACTGTGGAGCAATGATTAGGGTGCTTTTTCTATCCATGAGCCCAGGAGAGTTATGGCATTAAAATGGAGCACTTTCCTTTCCTTCCCACTGTGAGTTCCTGGCTCAGAAAAAGGCTTTACAAAGTAAGCTCTTCAAGTATTTGGACAGTGACTTTCTTATTATTTTGGATGTGAAATGACAGCACTACTGCTGACTGCCAGCTTTAATTTTAGGATATTTTTTTCCAACATACTGGTTGAAAAGCCAGGCTGGAGTCCTTATTTGAAAGTCACCCCTTATTACACTGCATTAAATCATCAGATTAAGATTGCAACAATTTATTAGGCCTCCATTTTTTCCTCTTTTTTACTTGTCAGAAATCCTTCATGTGCAATTACCTCAGGTAGCTGGGTCTTAGGAAAAGCTGGAGTGGTTGAGCTCACTGCTGATTCAAGACAAGCAAGGTGACATGCGGCGAGAGATGGAAAAAAAAAAAAGACGGAGATGTTGAGACAAAATTAGAGAAGGAGCTGTGAAGGGCAGAAAAAGACAGATAGGCAAAAAGAGAAACACCTGACAGCTCCAGCCCTTCACTCCACTTTGCCATCATGAAACCTTACACGTCGACAATATTTGCCCCCCAAACAGCTCCCTCCGTTGGCTGTCAGCCTCTAGACTGTCCCTTTTCACACCCAGAAGCTATCCACATTCTGACAGGTGTACACAAAGTCAAACTCACACACAGACATACACACCCCCCTCACCAAAAAAAACCCCCAAACAACAAAAAAACAATAGTACACAAGTAGGCTGTCAGGTATGCACACTGTGCACCCATCAGCATACCTGTGCAGATGGGTACACACACATAAAACCCACGCAAGCTCACTCAGAAGGCCAAGTGAGGTGTAAGAAGAATCCTATCAGCTGTCCACCTACAGATTGAGAAAAGCCTCGCTCGGGGACACACACACAAGCACACACACACACACGATTGCAGCCCTGTCAGTTTAACTGTGCTAACCTGCTGAAGCTTGCATCTGATGGTGAAATGAAACATGGATGACAGTCTTCAACCCAAGTCCTCTTCATCAGTGTATAAACAAACAAGTGAGGAAGAAGTAAGTGACAGGGTTGCATTGCAGTTATCCTGCCTTTGGGAGTTTGTGCTGCATTGCATCAACTAGCCCTCCAAAAAAAAAAAAAAAAAAAGAGTGAAG
>VURO01019787.1:0-22391 GCA_015108175.1 Pelvicachromis taeniatus
GCGCTTTGGCTTAATGAACAGTAAAAAAAAAAAAAGACACTTGTTCAAACTCAAATTTGACAAATAATAGTGCGGTATTCTTCAAACCAAAGAAAACCATCTAATATTTACATAAAGCTGTTAATAGTAATATTTAATAACGAGTTTTAGTCCATTTAACAAGTTTCAGGAAAATCACATATAAAATGTTATGCATAACATCACTTACAATCATACAGATAATCATTTACACTTAAATTTGATAGAAAGGTGCATTAAAACATCTGTATATTAAAAATATCTGCGATTATATCTCATGAATAACCCAACGTTTAAATGACCAAGAAAATGGCGAAAATAGCGTTCAGTCAGTGTAAACAAACCCCGACAAGGAAATTAAAATAGTTTTGCTGTCACGTTGATATAATTATCCTTACTATAAAATAATCCTGAACAAGCCGATTTAACATGCGTCATTTCTTCCAGGCAAACCGCAGTTTATCAATTAAATTAATCCTTTATATTATTCGCTCGCCAGCGCCGGTAAATAAACTATCACAAATGTCAGCATTTCAAGTGGCGCGCTTGACGACTTCTCGCGAGATTTCCGTGCGTTCTGTACTTTGTCAGCAGCGGTCCTCCACCATTTCGCTGCGTAAAGTCTCCTCCCCGCGACCGCTACATTCTGCGCCGAAACCCAGTCTCTCCCGGTCCGTAATTTAACTTCTTCCCACAGACCTAGGGGTACCTCGTTGGGTACCGGGAGACAGTTTGGATCACTGGCATTACGGATTGAGTGCGATTTTTCGCGGATGACGATTCCTTCAACGAGAATTTAGTAAAAGAAAATTGGTCGGAAATTTCAGGTAGGTGGGAACTTAAGATGGCGGCCTTGAGAGGGAGGGGGGCGAAGGAGGAAGTAAAGGGGGATTCGAGGGGGGGTTCAGCTCACTTGAAGGCCACAATCAGACTGCGTTTTATTTGCTGGTTTGATTTTAGTGGCGTGCGATTAAATCTGTACCTACTACACTGACCTAAAGCAAGATGCCAAAACATTAGACAGAGACATGGAATAAATTCGGATGCAAACTACTCTAAAAGAAAAAAGCAGTGATAGACCGTCACTTCCGTGCGGTCGTTTCTGAAGCGCGATCCGTGGGAACGTTGCGAGCCCCCTTGAGTCCCCCGTGTAATCATTGCAAAATTTATATGGAACTTTCTAACACTGTTTTTAGACATTTAGTATATTTAACTAAAATGTAATCGCTATCCATTTTTAAAGGTGAATAATTTAAACCAGTTTATTTTCGCAAAAGAGGATTTGACCCCACGCAATGACGTCACGAGTGATTGTCTCCCCCCCTCCCTCTGTAGTGCATGCAGAAGCGGCTTTTAATGCGACTTTTCGGATGTTTTGGGGGAATTTTTAGGTCCTGAACGTGCAGCAACACATAAAAATGTATCGGTACAAACTGGCTTCTTTGAAGCCAAAGCATTACATAACTGCGGGTGGGATGAGGGGCGCCTGCGCGTCAAATGAACGCACCCTACTAACTAACTCTTCTAGCTGGCTAGTTAGCAGCAGGCTTCCCCCATTTAACTGTTATTGCTGGAGCTAACGTTAGCTAGTTAGCCAGCCTGCCAGCGAGCTAGCCGGCAACGTTAGGCGTTAACCTTTGAATTGTGTGGGTTTTATGAAGCTTCTCGAGCTGCAGTCCTCATATGGGGACGGCTCATGTTTCATAGTATCACCGTTGCCACATCACTAGTGAATAAACACAATTTCTTGGTCGTCTTTAACCCCCATGTGGCGACAGGTACTCATTTTTTTTTTTTTTTTAAATATAAAAAGGAAAAACAGTCACGAGAGCCCGGATTGAATGACTGACCGGAGGCCCGCGCGCTTGGTCGCCGGCTTTTAGCGCGAGAGAGCGCGTGCTGCAGAAATCCTAATATCTTCCTGTGGGCGACTGCAGCAAATGCAACCAGGAGCTGGCTGTTTTTTTCTTTTTTTGTTTTTTTTATTACCGCTGCACACACACACACACACACACACCACAGTCCTAGCAGGAGTTGGCTAGCCTAGCTGTCCGCTCCTTACGTGACATGTTACTCATCATCCCACACGTACATATATCTCTGTTTACCAACTGAAGCTTCTGCTACAGCTCATTTTTATAGCCGTTAGAGTTGTAAGACCAGCCAGTTTCAGCAGTAGAGTTACTAATAGTGAGTTTAAACTGCTTATTTGATTTTAAAAATAAAGTTACTGTTTCTCACTTCCTCAGAATATGTGGAGGGGACCCTAATTTCATCATCCTGGAAGTAGAAAGCACTGAAGATCTGTGTCTTACACGACAGACAGGTGAGAGGCTGCTTTACACACACACACACACACACACACACACACACACACACACACACACACACACACACACACACACACACACAGCTTCATCAGAAGTGGCTGTAATATCATGTGTAGTAATTATTTGCCTGTGAAGTCAGCAGTGTTTGGACATTTAAAGAGATTTCTTTATGTTGTTATTTTCTTTTTATTAGCAAACTTATTCTCCACAAAAGAAACCCATCAAACAAAATAGTGGACAGACTGGTTTTTATTTTATTTAAATTTTATTATTTTTAGACAAATTTTCATTGTGACATGACTTTTGTAAACTAGAAAAGTCAAAATATGGGGATGAAAAAGTCCTGTATATAGAGGGACATGTGGTCGCACTTTCATTTTTACCTGTTAAGTGAGTTAGACCAGAAGTGTTCATGAGCCACATTTGGCCCATTAGCCCAGTTTGACTATTAAACCAGACCAGTATTAGACCAGTGCTACTAAAGAACATTCACTTGGACAGTAGCAGAGATCTGAAAAAGACCTGAAACTGAAAGCTAACTGAAAGACATCCCATAACTGCTTGGATTCAAAATGAGCCAGACACAGTGTTCAGATCTTGTCTTCAATTAATTTTTTTTAGTCTCCTTACATCATGTGTTTGTTAAGATTTATAAATCATAGTTGCAACATAAGATAAAGATCTGCTTTACTTATCTCAAATGTGTGGAAATCCAAACTATAAGCACGTAGGTTAAGTAAGTACAACGCTATATAGCTCAATAATATACATCATGGTAAACTATATGGTAAACTATAATAGTGAGTATGAAGTTAAATAAAATAAGTAAAGCACACTTTTATAGAGAGATGTATATTTCTGTGTAAAGCCGGTACAATCATACCACAAAACATTAGGAGTTTTATGGAAAATTTGAGTATTTTATGACTTCACTGCAATTCTCACCCTTTACCAAATATTCAGTAGCCCGATTGGACCAGTTCATGCCTGACACCCCTGTTAACGGCCTGTCTCTGTCCCCTTGCAGGTGCAGTGTGTAGCCGGGGCAGCACAGAGGAAGGACGCTCTGGGGAGGAGGCGGCGCGGCAGCACGCCTCTCCGGCTGTGGATGTGCTGGGCGGCAACCCCCAGGCTGCACAGAATGTGGCTGGGGAGTCCCCTCGGCATGCCCCGCAGCCGGTCGCAGCTGCCCCCCGCCCAGTCCCTCCGTTCACCGATCCGTCCACTGTGCCGCTGCTGGAGAGCAACACCCCAGCATTCGCCAGCATGGAGAACGTCCCTCCGACCACCTTGCCTAAAACTCTACCAGTCGGTGGTAACATCATCTCAGAAGAGAGCCCCGTCGGAGTTGCAAGATCTTTGCCAGTGTCCCTCACTGAGGTCTGCAGTTCCTCTGCTGAGATGCAAAGGCTTCCGGCCTCCCTTTGTCCTCCTGTCCCCTCACAGATTGACAAAACGGTGCAAGAGCTGCAATACGGGTCACAAACTGATAAAGAGAAAAGTCACTCAAACAGTCAGACAAACCAGCTTCCCAGAGAAGGAGCTGGATTTGTGGTTATTACGGGAACAAAGGAAAAACGGTCCATCACCTTGGAATATAAACCAGAGACTGGAACAAATATGGAACTTGGTGGAAAAGAGCACACAGGTGGGAATATTCTCCCACAACAACCCAAATCTCAGATCTGTTTCACAGCCTCATCTCTTTCTGTCCAAGACGCCGCGGAGGGTGGGGCTGTGGAGCAGTCGGACAGGACTCCACCTGTCCAAACAAATCAAAGCAGCCATATACCTCCATCAGGTGCTGCAGAGCAAGCAGGGAGTCTCCAGGACTCAGCATCGCCTGCACTCCTTCTGTCCTCAGCCGAAAACAGAGAGATTAAACAAACTAATCTGTCAAAAACTCAACCCAAAACTATCAAGGGGATCTCAACTAATCCTAGAGATGTGCAGAAAGTGGCTTTTTTGGAGTCAGTTGAACACACTGAAACGCAGTCTCATTCAGCTGAAATATTTGAGGCCGCAAAGGTAGGAGAGCTGCTCCCTGGAATATACACTTCGACTGGAAAAGAAAGCTCGGCGTCCAGCTGTGGTCCCCTCGAAGGAGCGCAGGTGGAGAGTAGCACGAGCAAAGAGCAAGCTGACTCGTCAGGTCCTGCAGTGCTGCAGGAGATTTCCTCAAAACCCTCAACCGGACCTGCTCTGTTTGACACGGGCCTAGTCGTCTCGCTTCAGGCGGGGGAGGTTATAAAAGCTGAAACATCTCACAACCCTGACCAAGTCGCCTCAACAGAGCTCATCGCGGAGATTGTGCATTCTGCTGACGCTCAGGAAATTGTGGTTGTCGGGGAGGAGGCTCATATCAGCGGGGCCTGGCCCACCATGCACCTGAATCAGAGTTACCTTCTGCAGCGAGAGGACGGCAGCGTCTGCGAAGCCGCCATCGTCAACGAGCTGACTTCAGCCGGGGAGCCGAAGCTGTACACGGGAAGCGTTCAGACGCAGATGGAGCTGGGCTCTCAACCTGTGGAAGTGTACGAGTTTTGCAGTCTGGTGGAGGAGGTTGCAGAGGAGACGGTCTGTGCCAGCAGTGCCGCACAGATGCCTCATTCTCCAGGATATGAGGTGAACTTATTCAACGCTTTACTAGAAAACTCGGAGGACATCGAAGCATCTATCCACACAGTTGGTGAAAACAACACCATCATAATCTCCCAGCAGCCCTTGCGTTCAACGAGTGATATAAATCAGGCTTGCGCTAGCAGTAATTTATCCATACGAAACGCAAGCATGGCCGGAGTTGAACAGCATTTGGTGTTAGATGCTAACCAAGCTGTCGAAGTGGCACACTCGAGTGCGGTTTGTTTGGTTGAAGTAGCGGCCGTTACCACTGACTCATTCACAGTTGAACAGGCGCACACCAGCGCACAAATCGGGACACATTGTTCACAGGTCGGTGCTGACCAGACGGAGGTGAGTGGCGCTGCTGTGCTTCAAACCGTTGGCCCAAAACAGGAAGCACAAGCAACAGTAGCTTCGTTATCTCTCTTATCCCCAGTGGTTACTATTACCAGTGGGAACTTGGGGATGCAGGCGCCTGTTGCTGTCTCACTTTCTCATATAGGAAACCAACCCTCCCTAAATCAGACCGCAGGAGTCACTGTTGTAAGTGTCGCAAAGCCTGAGGTTTGTGTTTCTGCTCGTGACGGGACCAAAGAAACCCCCGCTGTCACCATAACGCCATCAGTGACTGTTCAGAATGTCGCCATGCCCTCAGTAAGCAAGCCAGAGGCTTTCCGTGCCACTTCTGGGGCCATAAATCCAAAGCTGCTCCTTCTAAAACCGGGAGAAACTCCTCTCCTGAAACACCCACCCTCCTTTTCAGTGTCCAAGCAACAGAATGCAGATGGCAAGCTGGCCAATGCCCACAGCTCCTGCTCCTGGTCTGGCTCGGCGTCTGAGGAGTGCCTTCCCCAAACAGTCTCCGCTCTTAGCAGCTGCAGCGATCAGACGCAGCGGGCTGTCAATGAAGCGTTAGTGGTGGCAGCAGCAGGAGCTTCTGTCAAGCTAGAAAGCGGGAATATTTCTCTCGAACCCAACCCGGCTACACCTGCCACATCATTGGCAACTACTACAAACAAACCTGAGGCCTTAACCGTTAGCAGAACTTCACCCCAAGATGTTTCCACAGCAGCCGCTACGCTGCACACTTCGAACATGTTCACAGCTTCAGTCTCAGCATCCACCAGCCCCAGCGACTTCCCCAGCCAACTCGATTCCATCTACGGGGAGGACGATGGCGAGGACATTGAGCATGACGACCCTGCGGGAGAAACTGAGGTCCAGGAAACCAACTCGGGACAGGTTAGCAGCCCAGAGGAAGGCAGTGACGACGAACCAGACGGCGAAAAAAGCGAGATGACCACCCCCAGCTCGCCACACAAGGTATTTAATCCATTTTTATTCAATGGAAACCATAGCTTAGACATAGCATTAAGACTCACAGTAATATGAGTTATTGCTTGAAGAGAGGCGTCCACAAAACACGAGCACAACTGAAGCAAAAACAGCTGATAAATGTTAAATCTGCATTCGGACCTGTTGTCGCTCTGAATAAGATGATCTGAACTGTTTATCTGATCCTTTTTGTTCTTTTTATCCGAATGAGGAGCTTGAAGTTTTCTTCCAAACTGGGTGTGACAGAATATTTTTTTAGTGATGTGCAACACTTTTACTGTTGCTGAAATCGTTTTTCTGAGCTGTAAATCAATCCTGAAGAGATGTGTTAATATTTTTATCTTGGCTAAGAACAAAAAGCAGTTTAATTATCAAGTGGTAATCAGGTACGCTGGCATGCTTATTTTCTTTTTAATTTTAAAAGGACATCACTCCGCATGTAGTCCATCTTTAATGCAACACGTGTGCACGGTGTTCTTATTATACAGTGATTCATTTCTTTTAAGTTGGTCGCATGCTAAGCCATGTGTGTTTTCCAGCATGGACAGAGCAGGACAGACAGACAGGCACTGTTTCTTAAGGTAAGTGGTGGTTGTCAGACACACAGACAGGCTCATTTTAACGGGGCATTCATGAGCACATCCCAGCCAGGAGAATTTTAACTCAACCAGGCATTTCTTTGACTTCAGCTCTTTTATGACTGCATGAGAAGATGACTGCCACAGACTCACTCATGGCCAGTTTGACATGCTCCCTAAACACTTAAATGCTTTAATCCATTTCATGCATGATGCTTTTGTCTTAGTGAAGCTTGAGCTTTCACCTTAGTCTGTTTTATTTTCTAAGAATTAGGAAAACAACAACAATAAAACCCTCTTTGTCCTTGTCCCCTCTGCTCTCAGGTTCGCCAGTGGATCACAGACAGGGTCACTGGGAATTCTTCACCTGTCTCACCCTCCACCTTCTCCTACCCCGGATCCTCAACCACACCTGACTGGTCCACACCACGGCGGGAGAGGTCCTCGCCTCTCCGGGGTCCCCACGGAAAGTTTGTTTCACCTTCCTCTCTCGGTGCCTACAGTTCATCGTCCTCACCGCCGGACCAGGGCTCCTCTCAGCGGTCCCGCAGCGAGCGTCACACTGACATGGCAGAACTGGCTAAACATGTGAGTGAGCATCATTCACAATGTTCAGCATTTCTTCCACAAGTCGCTCGACCAAAGACTCTCTCTCTGACTGTCCTACTGTTTGCCTTTCTATCACCTATCCTCAAATTTCCCAATTCAGTTTTTGTTTTTTTCAAACTGAGCTGTGACCTTTTTATAAAATATTTAATCTTTGTAACTGTCCTGCATATGAAAGTCTTTTTTTTTTTTAAATCATATTTTACAGTTTTATATTTCTTATGTAATCTAAGTAAAATCTTAATTAAAAAAAAAATTTTTTTTACTGCAGGTTGTTTCTTGTCCCTCAGTAAATAGTGCCAGGCAGAAACCTTATGAATTGTGTATGAATCACTGCTTCTCAGCCTTTCACTAAATCCTCAAATTGCTGAAAGTAGTTGCACATCCAACGATTATTTGCCTCATGCCTGATGCCTTTTAACAGGCTGCTCCAGGAGCCTGAGATGTAAATAATCAAAACAAATCACTTTGAATGGCACAACATGCATTTATTTATTCATTTTTAGTCTTCTGGATTCTTAAAGGAGAGAAAATTGGACCTTTTTTTTTTTTCTTTCCAACTTTTGATCCATTTCCTTATTTAGCTGTCGGTCAGTTAAGTAGTTAATTGTTATTTTATGTCTGCTTCGAGTAATTTCAGAAAAGCAAAGGAGAAACACAGTACTTTTTAAAAACTCCCCTGACATCCTTTTGACTTTGACGGCATACTTTAGATGATTGCTGCATTATGCTGGAGCAGTCTGCTGTAAACAACCTTTAAAAACTGTTGTTTTCAAGTGTTAAATCTAAAGCGCTCGGCCCTTTGTACTGTTACTTTTTGGGAACATCACGGTTTTTAAGAAGAACCAGACTCGGTCAGCTCCTTCTTCTTTTTGATTTAAGGGTAGAGAAAGGAGGTTAGTTATGAAACGCAGATAAGCGAAGCACTGCTGATGAAGGTCACTACATGACAAACCGGGTTAAGGCAAAGAAAAGTGTGTGGATTTGAAAGTGGGGAAGAAAAAAGGTGGAACATGTTGCCGCCTTGTGACTGTGTGACACGAGGTGTGTCGAACAGCTTCTCTGCTGCAGTTTGAGTGACGGGGAGGGATATTGTTATCGAAAATGTTGCACAGGTGCAGCTCTTTTGAAATGAAGCAATTACTTTCGCTGACCGATGAGAGCCATTCAGCAGCGTTTGGCTGCACAGATAATTATGAAGTAATGAATTCACACAGTGTACCTAAATGAGAGGTGCCCGCCCAGAGCCTGGCACCACCATAGTTTCTTCTACACACACCCAGTGGGATCTCTTTTCTGTTTTTGTTTTTCTGGTGTTATTGCATAAAACTTTACCCAAAAAAACTTAAAAATTGAAGATAATCTTCACAAATTGATGCCATTAAGTAAAATCCCATAAGGTAAAAGCCATAAACAAACTGCCTTTTAGTCAACTCTCTTGCCATATAATCTTTCTATTTCCCTTTTAATGCCAAGATAAGGCACGAGTATCTGAAAAGACCTGAAAATGGGGTTTGACAGACCCATTCCTACCAAGTGAGCTTACATCAAAAGTGGGGACTGCCTCTAAGAGTCGCAAGAACTAAGAAAAGGTTCCTCTGGTGTGAAAGCACCTCTGAAGATGCAGTGTAGCAGGAGATCAGTGTTTGGCATTTGTGAATGTGTTCACCCCCACCTTACTGTTTCAGAGCCAGGATTTTACTGACTTTTTGTTCTTCACTTTGTGCTGCAGGAAGCTGACATTGAGCATCGAACACAGGCGCTGAAGCGAGAGGGCTTCTGGTCAATGAAGCGTCTGACCCGTCTGCCTGAGCCGCCGCGGCCAAAAGTTCACTGGGATTACCTGTGCGAGGAGATGCAGTGGCTCTCGGCTGACTTCGCTCAAGAGAGGCGGTGGAAGAGAGGCGTGGCCAGAAAGGTAGGACATGCAAATCGTCACCGAGGTTTGCTTTAAACTTCGCACATTCATGATGCTAAGAACAGAAGGGGGGAAAATGCGCTCCTGTATTTCTGATGGTGTTTGTGGTATATATGTTCTCAATGTGTTCTGTTGATTTGTTGTTAGGTGGTGCGGATGGTGATGCGGCACCACGAGGAGCTGAGGCAAAAGGAAGAAAAAGCAAAGCGGGACGAGCATGCTAAAATCAGAAGAGTCGCCTCTTCTATTGCAAAGGAAGTCCGGGCTTTCTGGAGCAGCGTCGAGAAGGTACAGATGATTCCCAGAAACCAAGCAAACAAAACCGTTTAGCAACGTGTTTGAGACAGAAATAACATCCACTTTTCACATGAAGCACAGTCCTGCTTCTAAAAAGTGTAATGTTCAAAAAACAAACTGAAACTAGGTGGGGATCAGGAGACTTTGGTGCACATGGTTATGTAGACTGGGATCGCTATATGAATCAAAGCAGCGGTGTCAAACGCATGGGCCACATCCGGCCCGCGAGACAATGTCATATGTCAATTATTAATGGTCTGTTGGTATGTGGGAGCCGAATCTTCAGCCCTGTTTAGAGTCTATGCACGCAGGGGTGGGACTTTACTTTGATGGACACACCATGCAGCCAGTCACATGCAAAGACAGGCTGCAATCATACCATTATGTGAAAGGAGGAAGGGGGCAGATGTTCCGAAGACATCCAGTGTCATGGTACAGGCCAGGTACACGGAGAAAAACGTGAAGAAAGCGAAAACCTGGACTGTGCAGCATCTGACTGCATTTCAATGATATTGGGTGTCTTACAGGCGTGATTGTGCGCTTGAACTAATTTATAATTCCTAACGTGTTTGATATGCTGCTCACCACAAACCGGCACAAGCATAAATGTTGGGCTTTAAACTGCATTTTCCCAAGTTTTACATTTTTTCCTACTGATGAAAACCTCACTTATAACCATTCATACTACAAAAATGTCCCTGGTAACAGAGGTGAGAGGAAGAACATGTGGTTTAACTACAATATCTGTTTTTTTTTAAATATAGACACGTGTGGTATGCACAGCTAAAAGCTCACAAAACCATTTCAACAACCACAAAGCAGCTAAAACTGCAAACGATTAAAGAGCAGCAGGTAAATGGATTGATGTACAGATGTAAACGCAAAGTGCAGATCGTTCACCCAGATCGGCACGTACACGCCGTCGAGTGCAGGTTATTGAAATAGAAAATACAAATTTCTGGGGTTTCTTTTAATAAAAAACAAAAAAACAACACATTAAAATAAAACATTCAAAATAAACTGAAACTGAACCTTTCCATACGAGCAAAAGTCGCTCTGGAAACCGCCTGAAACCAAAATAAAACTTCAGAGCGTTCATATAGGATAGAAAATGGCACATGAAGTGATTTTTAGTGTGTATGTGTGTGTGTTAGTTGGGGGGGTTCAGCCAGACGTTTCAAAGAGCTTGAGTCAGAGCATGTTTACCTCAGAGTTACATCAGCTCTTCTTTAAACAACACCCGGAAACCTTTGGAGGATATCAATTACCTCTGTGGGGGAAAACCAAGCGTTTTTCTCATCTGTGCTCGATATCTCAGGATTTCGGCCGCTCCGCTCCTCCCGTGTCATATTTTCTTTGGTTCAGAACGAGCTTAATATTTTCACTGGCGCACTCGGGTCGGTTCAGCACCTGGATCCTTTTTCCTGCTGAGCTATTGTTGTAAAAATGCAGAATGTGGTTTGGTATATTTTTGCTGAAATAAGCAAAGCCTTACTTTACAGAAAAGATGCATGTTCTGTGAATTAAGATGTAGTTTGCAAACACTTGGAATAAACTCTTTTACAGAAGGGTGAATCGTTCATCTTTATTTCAGGAAATGTCAAAGGGAAGTTCAACCAAGTTAGTTATGAAATGATCTAGTGTGTGTGTTTGCTTTAATATTGCATTTTTTTTTTCCAGTGTTGTTTTTCTAATTGAAAAAAAACACAAAACAAAACTTTAATGTGTGTTGCTGACATCATTTTAATGGTCTAATTGTCCAAAAGTGTAAAAAATACATAAATAAAAAACAAAACAAAACACAGAGCTCAAAACAAACCCCTTTTAAAATTTTATATTATTTTTGAACTAAATACAGTATGTAAATTATTTATCTGTCTATTTATTTATTAGCTAAAGGACAAACAGTCTGCTTAGTCATCAAGACTTTTGGTTGAATTTCACCCAGAATAATCTGACCACACGGCTGTTCTTTAAAACATACAGCTGAAACCTTGAATTGAACTTTCGTGTGTTATGTTATAAACTCAATTAAAAACTGAGACCACATTTGAGATTTTATGCTGTTTTACCCAGCATCACAACTTTTCTGCTTATGTGGATTTTCTTTTTCTTGTTTGTTTTTAAAATCATGTGAAATTTCCATGATTTTCTCACACGCTGTCTTATTTCTTTTGAAGGTGGTACAGTACAAGCAGCAGTCCAGGCTGGAGGAGAAGCGGAAGAAGGCGTTGGACCTTCAGCTGGACTTCATTGTTGGTCAGACGGAGAAATACTCAGACCTCCTGAGCAAATCCCTGGCACCCATCAGGCCTGCCGAGACCGTCGTGTCTCCACAGAAATCTCTGCCTAATCCCGTTGATGAGGATGGTGAGAAGTCTTCCCTTTAAATAAAACCTGCTTCTTATCGTTCGTGCTCACTGCCACCGTGTCGCAGACAGCTTTCAGAGCTGATTCCCTGGATCAGACTGGGACGTTGTCATAGCTACACACCAGTGAGCGAATCTTCTCAAGCGTTTAACAGTAAACTGTTTCTCAGAAACAAAAGGTGTTCTTCACCATCAAGGTCGCTACATCTTTGTAAGATTACGCTGCATTTCCTGCGAGTCCTCCCTGACTGATGCACCTCGGCTTGGTTTAACATGATGAGAAGTCATATTTGTCACAGCAGTTACACTTTTTTTTTGGTGAACCATGTCCAGAGTGCTGTACCTAATGCTCTTTGGCAACCGTCAGACTTGAGACTCATCAAACCTGTCAGACTTGTCTGCCGCCAGTATTACCGGTGGCAGCTTGAAGCACTGAGGTGAGCAGCAGGGGCTTAATCTGAAGCTGTGTTTCAGTCAGAGGAGGAACAGACGTGGCAGTGGTTCTGATCCTGCCTTCATTTCACTACCAAATACGGGTTTGTTGGTGCTAAAGTGCAAACGCAGTCTGCTTAACTGTGAAGAAGCTCATGGCACTGAGACCAAAACTTAGATTTTCCTTCTGCCTGTAGCCGAAGCCTTGCAGTAGCTCCGACTGTGGCTGGCTTTTGTGTGTTAAAATTGAAATATGAGACACAAACTTTTCAATAAGTATCTTTTTCTCTCAAATTTAAAAAGTCCTTTTTTTCTTTCTTTCTTTTTACATTCGCCTGTTCTAGAAACTAAAATATCATTTTATATTTCAAACTGTGTGTTTATCTATGACAGATAATCTGAAAGATATCTAATGTAAATAAAATGCTATCGATCATTTTTGTTTTAAAAAAAAAGAAGTTGAAATGGCTGCAAACTAATGAACTGCAATTTTTTATGTATTTTTTTTAAATCATTTGACACTTTCATGCCTTTTGATTTAGACTAAATTTGAACAAATTTCTGTTTTTTGCATCTATAATACTGAATGTATTTTTTGCAGACTCCTATTTAGATTAGTTAAACATCTGTTGTGATGTTTTGCATGGCTAACAGCCTGAGAGTAGCAACGTTTACTGCTGCAGAAGCTTCAAAGCAGAGGAAACTATATCAGTGGGTATGATACACAAATAGAGCCACAAGTATTACTGTATGAAATTTAAAATAAAAAAATAAAAAAAATCCTCAGACTGCATGGTTCCCATTCATTAACAGACCATCTGTAAAATGTAAATCCATAAAAACTTCAAGAAGCCTCTTTGAGTGTGTGTGTGTGTGTGTGTGTGTGAGGAAATTTAGTCTTATTCAGTGTGTATCTTTGAGGGTTTTTTTTTTTTTGCGTTTGTAGTTTGTCTATTTAAATGTGTTCTTCAAAATAAAAAGTGGTTTTCAGTACCAAACCCTTTTGTTTTCATGCAGACAGAGACTTTGAGCCTCCCTGTGAAGAGGAGGATGATGAAGAGACCATAGAGGTGGAGGAGCAGCAGGAGGGCAATGATGCTGAGAGCCACCGGAGGGAGATTGAACTGCTGAAGGAAGAGGGCATGCTGCCACTGGACCAGCTGCTCAGCAGCCTCAATCTGCCTCAGGTAGGTCCACAAACCAGAGGGCACTGATTGGATTGTTTTCTGAAAAGAACAAAAGTACTGCAACCATCCGGAAACAGGCTGACTTCACAGATGTCCTCAGTTTAACTTGGTTATCTAAATGAGTGGTTTAAATGTTTATATCTCAATGAGAAAAAATGAGCTATTAGTAGTTCCAGTTTTTAATCTATTCATGGTTATACAGACAACAACGAGCCTGATTTAAAACACGTGAAAAAGTGTTTTAAAAAGTGCTATATTTCCATGGTTTCCAAGCATGCTTGTTAGTAGCTAATGATGGACCCAGAATAATGACCTGCTGTGATATTCTTCACTGTATGTAAAAATGACACTGAATCTTAAACATACTGTAAGTTAATTTGTTTTAATGTTTGTACAAATTTGGGTAGTGTGGAAATGTTTCCTCCACAAGCAGCTGAAACTGTGCACCACGTAAAAAGTGAGCAGAGTCAAGGCGTCCAGTTACAGTGCCTGAGTTTCTGTTGTTGTTTAAAGATCTGCTGCTTTTATTTTGAGCTGCATCTCATAGTTGGATCTAAACAGTCATTAAGAAAAAGAATAAAAGGTAACAGTTAAGATTCAGTGTTTTTCACGTGGGTCATTAATGCAGGTTTCAGCCTCCTCTCTTATTTTGAAAGTTCCCATCCCGTTTTTCCTGTGTGCTGTGTCGGACATACTTAAACTCCACTGTCTTGGTCTGCAGCTGCCGACTGTAGTCCTCCTCCTGCTCCACTAAGAACCTGCAGCAGGTGGAGAGGGAGGTTCAAGGACTACGGTCACCTGCTGCAGTCTAAAACTTTGGACTTGAATATTTGCAGGAGAGCCGCTGATCATATTGCTCACTTATGTGTCACAAACTGCTTGGCCAGTTCAGCATTTTCAGAAAGGAAACCAGTAAAATAAATGATTTAATTCATTTAAGAAAGATTTAAAACAGTTGGTAAATACTGACATTATCACCCACATAAACAAGCTCCTGAGCTGTAGCTGTGCATTTGATTTAACAGTTATGTGTTGTATAATTATTCACCTATTCATCATTTTCACATCATATTCCAGAATTGTCATCTCACTGACGATTTGTTGAGCTTTAGTATTTGTTTTGATAACTCATTACAACTCTAATTATGGGATGATTATACCTGAGTAAACACACGGACACCCCTTTTAAAGCGAGGTTAGCTGATAATGTGCAAAAGCTGAAAAGCACATTTTTAATACTGACCACAGATGTTTGCATTTCATGTATCTGAATCGTTATGCAGGACCAGGGCTCGGACGAAGAATGCTCTGATGAAACGTCTTCATCGGAGGCGGGGGAGGAAGAAGACGGGGAATTCACTGCCAACGAAGAGGATGGTGAGCTTGTTCCCAATATGACTTCCATAAAAACAGAACGGGACCTTTTTACTGGATTTGTTTTGTTTTTGTTTTTTTCTGCACATTTATTGTTCATCCAAGTTCATCTATAAATTTAAAGAATTTGCTTTTCGTCTTGTGTGTCCACAGCTGAGGATGAGGAGGACACGATAGCAGCTCAGGAGAAGGTGGAAGGAAATGTAGATCATGCAGAGGAACTCGATGATTTAGCCAAAGAGGGTGAGGGCTTTTATTTTCTACTGGAAGTGGTGCTAATTCGTTGCATTGACCTGAGGTTTCATGAAGCGTTTGAAGAGCTTTGTCTTTTTAAAGAGGAAAGCAGGCTTGATGCTACCCTCTGCATTGCTGCTCGCTTTCTGCCGTATGAATGAAATTTCATTCATTACTAGCTGCTCCCTGGTCTAAAATAAGAGGCTGCAGACCGGATCCTTGACGTGTCTCTGCTTCCCTTCCAGGCGATATGAGCATGGATGAGTTGCTGGAGAAGTACAAAGGAGCGTATGCCTCAGACTTTGAGGTCCCGTCTGCTTCTGGCTCCAAAGCGAGCTCTGATTCGGAGGTGTCTGGGGATGAGGAGGTGGAGACTGAAGAAGATGAGAGTGATGTGGAAAGTAACACGTCTTCCTCAGGTATTAAACTGCTCATAAAGCCCCAAAATAAACTGTTTATCTCCCTCCACTCTGCGTGGAGACTTTCAGAAAATGTTTTCCTTCTTATTTCTGTTTCAAGTTTGTTTTGCTGCTTTAATTTATTATGAATTCATTAATTATTTCAAATGTTCTCCTTTCAGATTCACCAGGCGACAGTGCTGAAGATGAGGAGAGCGAGAAGGATGAGGAGGAGACTGAGGAGGAAGACGAAGAGGAGTGTGGAGAGGAAGGGATGGAGGTTTTGCTGAAGGAGGGGGACAGCAGCCCGTCTTCTTCTGGCTCACGGCCAAAGAAGGAGATCAGTCACATTGCTGCTACTGCAGAGAGCCTGCAGCCCAAAGGCTACACTTTAGCTACAACAAAGGTCAGTCTTTAAATATTAAAAATATATGTTTCAGTCATTTTATCAGACGGAGAAAAGTGTAAATGAAACTCTTCTGCAGATCTTGGTCATAGTTTTTTCATCTTTCTCTAACACTTAAGGTCAAGACCCCCATCCCATTTCTGCTTCACGGCACATTACGAGAGTACCAGCACATCGGACTCGACTGGTTGGTCACCATGTATGAGAAAAAGCTAAATGGCATTTTGGCTGATGAGATGGGTCTCGGCAAGACCATCCAGACTATCGCTCTGCTGGCTCACCTCGCCTGTGAGAAAGGTAACCGACTGGGGCTTCTTATACGTACCGAGTTACTGAACTTTGGTTTTTGGAGCATTTTTTGTGATTAATACAGTGTCCTGTTTCATGTGTTATTAGGTAACTGGGGCCCTCACCTCATCATCGTCCCCACCAGCGTAATGTTAAACTGGGAGATGGAGCTGAAGCGCTGGTGTCCAGGGTTTAAAATCCTCACCTACTTTGGCAGTCAAAAGGAGAGAAAGCTAAAGAGACAGGTACTCAGTTTGCTGGTTCTGCAGGCGGCTCATTTTCCTTTGTTAGACGTGTGTGACATGCTGCTTTGTCTGCTCTCATTTAGCTTTAGTCTGTCCCTCCTGGCTTTACCGCTGCCACCTGTGATGTACTGCAGATTGTTCTTGTCAGTCTTTAACTCCCTGCGTTACTTATCTGCTGAGTCGTCTCTTTTATCAATTGTTTGTTTTTAGTTTGCCTGCTGCTTGACTTACTCTTAATTCTTTTGTTTGTCCTTATATGCTGCTGTCTTAATTTGACTGGCTTATTTACAGTGATGTAGATTAATGTGTATGCCAGGAAAACTGAGGCACGAATCCAGCCTCTTTGTTTTTTTTAACGTTTGGATACCTAGGATTTGGGTTTCTGCTGATCTAAGCACCAATCTGATACCAGTCTTAAATTAATAAGCTGGGTTTGTCTTTGTGAGAAGGAGGTTTGGCAATCGCGCTATTATGTGAAAGACAACATTAAGCTTGCCTCGGTCAGGTTTGAGAGAAGCCAAAGCACGAAAATAGCCTAGTGCAATAAAGTAAATATCTCAATCAACCAAAATCTTAACTAGAATCCAGCGAGGAGCTTAATGAGGAAATCTAATGGATGATTCTGGGGTTCTTAAATTTATAAAACAAATTGTAATAAATTAAAATGTCAAATAATATAAATTTACTGGAGTGGTTTTAATTAGTAAAATAATCTAGGGTGGGACAAAATCCAGTGGCAGGCATGCTAATTTTTGATTGTTGATTCTAAATTGGCCGTTGATGTGGATTTAAGCATAAATGGTTGTCTGCCCCTCTTTCTTAGTCTTGTCATAGACTGGTCCAGGTTTTTCTACTGCAGCAGGTTTAGGCCCCCCGCAGACCCAAGTTTGAGGATGCATGGAAGGATGGGATAAACCAACTAAAAATCAAAGGACTGTTCATTTTATCCACCTAATTTATTTGCATTCTTTAGTTCAGCTTCAACATTTTGTCTTCATTTCTGATACGAGCCACAACACAAATGTTTCAGTGATTGTTTAAATTTCAGGAGTGCAGAGGGCGTTGCTGCAGCAGTTTGTCAATTAGTTTCTCTTTTACACTTATTCCTTTTCTGTTTTAGCACTAAGACTGGGGTATTTATTTATACTTGCCTATATTTAGAGGTAGACTACAAGCGAGGCACAAGCGTAAATGGTTACTGGTTACTGTGTTGATGCCAATACGTCACCTGTAACTGCAACACGAGAGGCGTTCCTGCATATTGTTGTCATTTACAGTCTGTGCACCTCCTGGCAGAGCGACACCAGCTGATGTGAAGACGGTATTAATCAAGTTAACGACAGCTGGTTATGCTAGCATAAACTAAAGAACTAAAAGCTTCCCAACCTGACATCATACACGGGGGGGGATTGATTTGTTTAACTTTTGCCACCGATGTGATTCCTGTATCAGATTGGCGTGTTCCGAACTTCCAGCAACTGCTGACGTGTTTGACAGATATTGTATAAATTGGAGTGCTGAAAAATAATAAGCCACTCTGTTACACTTTTTCTCTTCTCAGGGCTGGACAAAGCCAAACGCTTTCCACGTTTGCATCACTTCTTACAAGCTGGTGCTGCAGGATCACCAGGCCTTCAGGCGAAAGTCTTGGCGCTATCTGATCCTCGACGAGGCCCAGAACATCAAGAACTTCAAGTCCCAGCGCTGGCAGAGCCTGCTGAACTTCAACAGGTCAGTGGAGGCTGCTCGTGTACGTGGGCCCACATCAGAGGGTGAAAGCTGAGGCTCAGTGGATGAGGCATGCCCTCCAGATAAAGTTGTTGTGTGATTCATTTTAATGGAAGAAAAAAAAAAAAAAAGATTCATAGATGTATTCTTTTGGGTGTTTAGGGTCATGGGGAGAAAATATGAATATTTTTAAGTACAATTTGATTCTTATTGAAGAAAATCATCCATCTTTGCTTTCAAAGATGTGTCACTCAGTCCTATTTGACTTATTTGAAATATACTGAAGTGTTTGTAAATATCTTCACATTTAAAACGGTTTGTTCTTTTCAAAATGGTTGTCATCATTTGGCTGGTGGCCGGGGCCAGCTGGTGGTAATCTCTCACTGTTGTGTGGCGCTCCACAGAGCACTGGAGTCTGGCGCTTGTGCACATGAATAGATGCACACTCTGAGAATGCACACCTTTATACAGGCTACAGCAATTCGCTCCGATGATACATCATGATTGCAACATCATCAGCATGAGGCCGTTTCAGTACCGACTGAATAGAGAAATACTTGCACAGTATATGAAAAATGATCCGTTGGACGTTTGAGAGTGCCCCTCACGTTCAGCATCAAAATGTTGGTTTGTGAGCTTTGAAGCGAATAAAGATGTACTGCAAGATACACGCACCAGCACTAAAAGCTTCTTTTAAAATAATCTATAATGTAAATTGATACGCCGCTCGAGTAAGATGAGCGTAACCATGCCGACGATGTAAATGCCAAAAATAATTTCGACATGAACCTCAGGATTTCCCAGCAGGACGTGGTGTTATTTACTTCACCTGTCAGTTAATGCCGTGGCATATTTGGGTTTTAAAGAGATTGAATTTACAGTTTAGATTATTCCAGCGGACAGAAACACGACTCCAAATAAATGGTTATGTTACTGCTTGTTTGATGGATGTTATAAACTCTTTATGAGGTGATGATTGCATTCTCAGATTGCTGCGCCCATGTGGCCAAAAATGAGTTGAAGCACGTATGATGCCTTTAGCAGCTGAAAACACGTTTTTTCCCCTCCGTGCTCACCTGAAGCCTCAATGATACGACTTTTTTTATTGACATCTCTCCTCGTGTCTGTGCTGATCGCAGCCACCGGCGACTGCTGCTGACGGGAACCCCTCTGCAGAACAGCCTGATGGAGCTCTGGTCCCTCATGCATTTCCTCATGCCCCACGTCTTCCAGTCCCACCGCGAGTTCAAAGAGTGGTTCTCCAACCCGCTGACGGGAATGATCGAGGGCAGTCAGGAGTACAACGAAGGCCTGGTGAAGAGGCTTCACAAGGTGCTGAGGCCGTTCCTGCTCAGGAGGATCAAGGCTGACGTGGAGAAGCAGATGCCCAAGAAATACGAGCACGTGGTGCGCTGCCGCCTCTCCAAGAGACAGCGATTCCTCTACGATGACTTCATGGCACAAGCATCGTAAGTTACTGACTGATTGTTCTCAGCATATTAACTTTGATTAACTTCAAAGTTAATATTTCTGTTTGCTGTTTTGAAACGTAGTCACCAGAAGAAAGTGAGAAATGTGTAACTGAAACTTTCTTAAAAAATGTAATTGAATTTGACGCTTGACTCTAACCCTCTGATTCGCAGGACCAGGGAAACGCTGGCCAGCGGTCACTTCATGTCTGTGATTAACATCCTCATGCAGCTTCGCAAAGTGTGCAACCACCCCAACCTTTTTGACCCCCGTCCCATCCAGTCGCCCTTCATCATGCAACCCATTATTTTCCACACAGCCTCTCTGGTGCAGGAGGCCCTGGAGGTCTCTCCTTTGAAGGTAAGCCTGAAAACAAAAAGGTTTTCCTTTGGTCAGAAAGTCGAGCCTGTTGGTGTGATTTTTAATCAGTTGTTTTTGCTTTCTCAGCGCTGCGACGTGTCTATGTTTGACCTTGTTGGTTTGGAGAGCTGCGTGTCCCGTTACCAGGCAGATGTCTTCCTGCCACGCTACAAGGTCAGCCGCCAACTAATCCAGGAGATCGTGGAGTCCCCCGAACCTCCTCCAAGGCCCAAACCGGTCCGCATGAAAGTCAACAGGTAAAAAAGGAAAAATGCATATGTGAATACTTGGTTGGTTTTCTACTTTATTATTGTTCAGCTTCAGCAAAGTTGGGAAATAGGCTGGTGGGTGGGTGATAAAACCACATGCCTGTGACATTTATTATGTGATTATAATTATTGTCATAAGTTCAGTAGTTCCTATACTTCACGTGTCCTCTTTCAGGATGTTCCAGCCGCCTCCTAAAGGTGATAATCGACCAGTTCTCCTGATGAACAAACCTACCTGCTCCGTCCCCCCTGCAGCACAGACCCCCAAACCACCTCCAGTCACTGAAGTCACCTCAGCTTCTGCACCTGCTCCTGTAGTTCAGCAGGGTGAGCAAAAAGGAATGAAACACCCTTAAAAAGGTAGAAGATGAATTTTGCATCTTTCTCTAATGTGTTTTTTGTTCAATTTCAGTGGTCTGTTCAGTCGCACCCACTCCTCCTCGCCCGTCTCTTCATCCTGCCGCTCAAACTGCAGTGAGGTCCAACGCTCCAAAACCGATGCTGACCGTACGGCCTCCCACTGCTCCTTGCACAGCCACTATTTCAGCTCAGCCGGGTCCAAACCCCAGCAATGTCATGCCCCAGAGGGTCCTGCTTAGTCCAGATATGCAAGCTAGGTTGCCTTGTAAGTACATTTACTTCAGAACAGATGAGCTGTGATGTTGGTGAAGTATCACCTCATTAAAACTCTGAGCCTGGGGACAGTTTCATGAGCTCTTGTTCAGAATGTAGAAGTCTCGTCCATTTCTCTTATAGATATTTTTAAATGAGGGATATTTTGAGCGCCTCATTTTAGATTTCAGTTTAAACGATTGTTTACTCATTAAAACCCCCACAGGAACACAGTATGTACTGTGCCTCAGGTTGTTTCTTAAGGTGCAGGTGGAAAGTAAAGATGGCGGTGCTGAGACAATCTCAAACACACTTTGCAACTTCTAAATTCTCGATCAATCATTAACACGCAAGAAAGGGATCAGTCTAGTTTTAGTTACACAATTCTGTGTGTTCTCCTGTTATATTTGTCTATTCAATAAGGAAACAAGAAGCATTTGGAGGGGTTTTAGCTAACTAAACGCAGTACAGGTCTCTGTCCTCTGTCATTTATTAATAATCAAATCAATTTGTGGTAAAGTGAATTATTATTTCTTACCTGCACGTCTCTTATGTTTCTTCCTAAGCTGGGGAGGTAGTAAGTATAGCCCAGCTGGCTTCTCTGGCAGGTCGGCCTGTGTCGTCGTGTCAGGGAAGCAAACCCGTCACCTTCCAGCTTCAGGGCAACAAGCTGACTCTGTCTGGAGCACAGATCCACCAAGTTCCAGCAGCTTCTTCACGCCCAGTTCAAGGTTGGTGTCACCCACTAACTGTCGGATTCTAGTGTGCACCGATCAGATTTAAGGGTTAGAAAAAGGTATACCACCTCGTTTTGTTTGAACTTCAAAGGGTCATATTGCTGTTTGGGATGGTGCGCCGCTCAATTTTCTATGCGTGTTAATTAACATGAACACTTGAGTGCATCATGTAAATGCACATTTCTTCACTTACTTACATGTACTTACTTATTTATCTCCTTATTTATCTGATTTTTATCGTGTTCTTAATCTTTTACCTAACTTGGCATTTGCGTACGGGCAGCAAAGGAACAATTTCATTGCACAGAGAGATGCTATTTCTTCTGTACACATGACAATAAACACTTTGAATCTTGAATCTCTAAATGTGCAAATTATAGCCATAGAGGCGAGGAAGGCTGAAAGCATTTATTTATTGTGGTTATATTTTTAATGGGATCAGGATATCCTTTTGACCTAATTTTTAACTGATTTGAAATTAGACTAAAGATATTATGTTTTTGGATTTTTGCAGAATCCTACTGCAGCTGGACTGCTTTATATTCACTTATGTCAAAGTCTTTGAATCCTTCAATCAG
>VURO01019788.1:9354-25442 GCA_015108175.1 Pelvicachromis taeniatus
GGGTTTGGTGGGGGTGTGTTGTTGGGGTTGTGGTGGGGTGTTTTGTGTGTGTGTGGGGGTTGTGGTGGGTGTGTGTGTGTGTGTGTGTGTGTGTGTGTGTGTGTGTGTGTGTGTGTGTGTGTGTGTCTGTGTGTGTGTGTGCGCGCGTGTGTGCGTGTGCGTGTGTGTGTGTGTGACTACTAGATGTGCCACACCTGTGAGCCCCATGCTATCATACATGCTAACATTTTGCCACTGGAATTTGTGCTGACTGGATGCTGTGATCAAAGCTTTTGTTTGACTCTGATTTGTTTAAACCTGCCTTTAAAATACCTTTTTTTCCCCTCTAATACATGAGAGCGCTGTTCCTCACTGAGAAGGGAAAAGGTTATTATACCTTACATTAAATGGGAAATGAATCAGCTGGAGCAGATATTACCAAATATTTATTTTTGTTATGATTATAAATGATTTAATCTGGAGACTGAATGCATAGACCCTATGCTGTATATACGTTTGGTTTTGGTCAGAAAAACTTCAAGATAGGCATCGGGTTAGCTCACTGATTGAGAAAGCGATCATGTGGGTTTGAGTCATGGAGCTCTTTGCTGCACCTCTTATCTGGTCTCTCTCCCCTCTTTCCTGTCTGCTCTTTACTGCTGTGCTGTCCAATAAAGGTGAGAAATTACCCCCACGAAAAAAAGGAACAAAAACAAAAGATAATTATTTGCACCTTTTTTGTGCATTAGATGGACCCTCTGGTATTGCTGACCCCTGGGCCAGAATGCCTGATGATGATCATGCCATCATCCTTCCTGGCATCTAACATGGACATTTGTTTTTCTTCTTCCTCACACTGGAAAATCTTTGCACCTGGCAATCAGTCAGAAATGTTAGGCTGTTAAAATATAAGAAAAATAGGTCACAGAACAAGCAACATGATGATTGGCATGTGAATGTGCTGTTTATTCAGTCAGGTACACAAATACTTCCTGTTCGGTATCAGCATGTGTTGTTTAATCTAACACATAGTTGAGGCTTTAACTCAAATTAAAAAAATAATAAAATAATTTCTATCAAAAAATGTAACGTTTTTCAGAAATGTTCTGTCTTTATCCCCTCAGCCCAAATGGTCCCGACAGATGGCCGCCCCTCCCTGAGCCTGGTTCTGCCAAAGGTTTCTTCCTGTTAAAAGGGAGTTTTTCATTCTTACTGTCGCCAAATATATTCCTAACCACATTCTGTGGTATCACCCTTCTCATCATAAACACAAACCAATAAAGTCAGATTTATTTGGGTTTATATCTTGTGTTTGATGTTTTTCCTGAAGACTGCCTTTGGATTTAGGTTTTTTTTCTGTCTGCCAAGTTGCCAAGTTACTGAAAGCTCTGTTTACTCAGGACTCAAAGGGACCCCCAGAGTTTATTTGTGAGCTTTACTGATATTTCCCATGTCCTTTAAAAGGGATCAACAAGGAAGTGGCCAGGGCAGTCCTCCCCCAGCCTGCTGGTGGGCCTCCAGTCAGCTTCCACCGCCTGCCGTCTCTCACTGAACAGAACAAACTGGACTGGTGACCGGAGACAAGGAGGCATTCGGACCTTCTGGTTCTGATGGGAAGTTTGCAGCTCAGAGGACTCTGTGGGAGTCCAGCATCAAGCAGAGACAGAGTAAATCTTTTTTGGTGCAATGGTGCAAGACATAGTCAAGAAGAACTAGAATTCACCCTGTCCACTGACACTGGTACAATAGACTCCACCACCATCCCTCCTGCTGCCTCAAGAGCAATTTCTCTTTCTCGCATAAGACAAATCTTAACATCTGAAACTGGGAATGTAAACACCTGAGAGAACTGAAATCAGTCTCAGTCTTGTGTTTAAGGAATAGCTGAAGGACTGCAAACAGGAAGAAATCACTAGCCTGAAAAAGCTTAAATCACCCCTGAAGATTTCCAGCTATTGTGTGTACATGTAACTAAAAAAATTAAATATTTAACAAAAATATTGGTAGACTTTTAAAATCATAATAATTAAATGATATAATTTATCTGTAATATCTTCAGTAATGACTAGCAAACGAATGAAAGGTCTCCACAGGGTCTTTGCGATCCTAAGCAACCACTCTGGGTTGTGCTGGCTCTGCATTTAGCCAACAGAGGGTTTCATTTGTGGACAGGCCTCTGATAGCATTGCTGATTATTAGTGAGCTGTTGTCCTGGAAATGGACACTGCTAACAGATACTGTGCTGCATATTTCCTGAGCCCACTGTGGCTGGAAACAGAACAAAACAAGAGTCAAAACACAACTATCAGAGCAGTTGTGGTTTGACAGTTCACAGAGGAAAGACTGGACATCAATATAATGGGGATAAAGACAGGCAACGGAGGCCTTTTATTTTTGAAATTCTGTGCAATTTGTGAAGAAAATAAGTGAAGGTATCTCTTTGATCACTTTTATCTATTTTAATTATGAATTAATTTAATACGTTAATTTATCAGTATAAAAATGGCCAATTTTGTGCTAATGTAAATGAGACAACTGATTGGCTCTTCCCAGCAGAAATCCCAGGGACTGAAAAATGAAGCTTGAAACTGCACTTTCTCTAATAGCCACTGGAGTTTGGCTTCAAAGCAAATCCATCACTACAGACTTGACCAAACCAAACCAAAATGACCAAACAAAAGGCATGAAAATATATGTTTACAGCCTGTTGTATGATTTTTCCCCATCATGAAAACTGTGGCTTACTGTTGGACCTTGAGTCGTGAAGGATAAAAAAGACACACCAATCTGAAGTTTTCCCAGGTTTACATTTTACTGATAGGTGTGCTGACTTGACACATGAAGCTCTAGCTGATAGTTTAAAGGCTGGGCCTCATCTTCACCAGTTCAAGCCACCTAATTGAACCTGTATTACCATATTTGCAGTGTGGGTGCTTTTTGAACATTTTGAGTGATGCTATCTGACAAAAACAAAAACATGGCCTGCTATGTGGTTTTGGGAGTAGAACTAGTCAGTCGTCTGTTATTTAGCTTTATAAGTACCAAGGATCTGTGACAACATGAACAATTAGTTCATAACTTTTATTCCACTCTAAAACTCTAAAGTGAATACTCACTTAAAATTCATGTGGAGCATGAAGTTTGGGGACTTTTTAAAGGTGCACATGATATAAAAAGTCTGAGAACTACAATGCAGTTATATAACTGGCTAGCATCATAGACTGTATATAAAAGATGGACATAGTCATCATGGCATTGTTTAGTGAAATCTGTTGTGTAGCCTCAAAGCTTTCAAAGCAAGGTTTTTATCATCACCACTTCAGTGTTTTCAAAACAAACAGAAAGGACTGTTCTGATTGAAAAATAAAGGATAACTGCTTTCTCACAGCGTTACAACTCATCTATGCTACTACAATGGACACGATTGGACTTGAAACTAGAAACTGAGACCATAAAATAATCAGGACAATGTTTACTGAAGCCCTGAGAATGGCAGTCAAAGGGAGTTTTCACAGAAGCTTCTGAACTTCTTTGTGCAGCCAGAGGAGTGACCCCCTGCTGGCCATTAGAAAGAATACAAGAGTGTGTCATGTGCATGTGCTTGTGCATGGACTTTACCTTGCAGACCCAGAAGCTACAAACATTATTTACATATTATCCATCAATGGATTATGACTTATTGGTTTGCTCTATGTTCACTCACAATAAAAAATTTTTAGACACAAGTAATGTAAACATCATTCAAGGCCACGTAAACACAGCAGGGCCATGCAGAGTTCAGAAACAGCCTTTAGTGTTGGATTTAGGCCATATTGCTAACTTGAGGCCACCATGCTGCTGTGTCTCAACTGGTTGCCAAGGCAACCAAGAAGAGAGGAGTTCTGGCTTATCTTAGCGGACCACAGCAGTTTTCCTCCCCTGCATTTCAACCCTCTTTCTTCTCTCTTCTCAGCGACTGGGGCAGCTGGTGGGAGGCGGTGGGTGTTGTGTAGCTTAGCAACTCCCTCAGTGGATGGCGATTGATATGCAGCTTTGTTCAAGTGTCTCTCTCTTTGAGCCAGAGAGGGGGATGCCTGAACAAAGCAGGCCTTATTGAAGCGTCCCCTCCTCCTTCTTTTTGCCCAGGCAAGGCGACGTGGGAGGACAAATATGTCAGCTCAAAGGAACCAAGACTCAACGTACAGCAGAGGTTCTTAAAGTGAAACTCAGAGGCTGTAAAAACATCTGTGAAGGGACTCTGGCGTCCTTAGTGAAATTAAAGCTTTAAACCTTCAAGGTGAGGTTGTATATGTACTTCCCATTTCCTAATTCACTTCAAATAATCACCTTCTAAAGTCAACAGCAACATTTTTTTACTCCTTGGTATGTCATCTGATTAAATGTGTGTTTTTGGGACTAAAACAGACACTTGGACACTGTGATGTTAGAAAACTGAGTTATTTGGATCTCCACTCCATTCAGCTTCATGTCTGTTGTGGTTTTTATGTGCCTCCTTGTTTTGTTTTGTTTTTTGTTTTTTTACAACTTTCACAGGGATTGTTCCCTGCAAGAATGAACATTAACAACCTCAAAATTATATGCAAAGTCAATGCCAGCTTGAAATCATTAACTTGTGTTTAATCTGTTTCACAGATGGGAAAAACGGATAAAGATCAGACAAAATAAGACCAATAATAAGTGCAGGCCCAGATTATCACCATATTAAGATCATGAGGTTTTGTGACAGCTTCCTGTTCTCTTGGAGGACAAACTATAAAGCAGTATAAAACAGAGCTTCCATGTTTAGGGGTGTGTTGCTGTTTTTTTCTACAACAGTCAAATAGAGGATTGACATTCAGTTTAATCTTGTCCAAAAGTTTCACAAAAGTAAGAGAAAAAGTATCTCTGAGCCAAAAGATTTAGCCACTCTTTTGGTCCCAGATTTCCCAGGTTGGGGCCATATGACACTCGGCACAATCACCTGTTCTGGGCCAAACTATACACAAGCTTCAGCCCAAGTACAGCCACCAGACCTGGCTTAACTTTAGGAATGTGGACTGATTTGTTCAGTGTGTTTGCAAAGAGCAGCCAATCAGGAGAAAGCTGGATTAAAAGAAGGGTGGATTTAAAGAGATGGGAGCTTTAGCACAGCAGATAAACGTAGGGGCTGCGTCTTTGTCTAGAAGATGAAGTTACTTTGAACTGATCCCTTGCTACAAGCAGGTAGCTCCATGTGTTTCATTTAGAGGAGTTTTATACCCTTCCCGACTCAACCCCAACCCAAAGGGGATTTTTTTTTTACCTCCAACTGGAGTTAAACCAGCAAAGTTAATGTACCAAGTAAATGTGTTAATACTACACCATTGGAATCTCTTTCTTAATCATGGAAAGGAATTTAACCATAAACCAGTCCAAGCAGTCTGTCATGTTGTGTCTTGTCTTCAGGTGGTGCTCTGTTACTCTTTATTAACCTTTATTGACCATGGGCCTGCCAATCAACGCATTTCACCTTCTAGTGGTGGGCCCATGGTCAATAAAGGGTTTTAAGTGTCAAACAGAATTTCGCAATTTGTCGTTTGCTGGAGCGTCTGCATTACTGAAACCTAACAGAGAGCACACCAAACCTTTTTTCTGAAAAGTATTATTTACACAAAAGTTGTGTGAGTTATCTGCATGCATCATTTATTGTTTTCAAACTCCATTGCAGTTTATTTGTAAACTGCAATAAATTACAGGTAAACAATAAAATAAATTACTACATCTTTTACGCTACATCCACACCTACACAGGCGTTTGGGCCTTTCGTCCACACGTAAACAGCGTTTTGAATAACCGAAAACTCCTGCCAGGGTGGAGATTTTCAAAAACTCAGTTTTTACATTTACCTGTGGACGAGGAAAACAAAGATTTAGTCACGCAACGTCAAAGGTGTGTGCCTTTTTGGCGTCACGCTATGCGCCACATTATTGTTTACATGAGATGGCCAATAACCTCTGGCCAAGGGAGCCAGCGAGACAAAATTCAAAATACTGCCTTTACTTATTAACATTTGAAATGATGAAGGCACTTGAAAAGTAACACAAAATTAGCTGCCTTTCCAGAAAAACTCTTTCCCTCCCAGGCTTCTGGACTTGTGATTGGACAACATTTCTATACGGTTAAGATTTGGCATGTTCTTGGCAGCATTTGACTTCGTTTTTTACGTTTACATGTGGACTGAGATATTTTTTTCAAAACTGCACGAAAATACCCATGTACGTTTGGACGTAGAAAAACTAACCCTCTTCATGGTGTGATTCTTTTACGTGTAGTTGTTGGGTTTTTTTTCTTCTGTGTAATAATATTCAACACTGTTAAAAATTATTTTTTTTAAAAATGCCTCTTGGTGCAAAATGGGTTTAAAAACATAAACACCAATTTGCTCCCCCTGTTATTTGGACAGGGGGAGCAAATTGTGGGCAGGATCAGCTTGGTGTTATTTAGTAGTAGTAGTAGTTCGTCATTATTAGAAGTGTTTGTGAACTAAAAATCAGGAATACCTACCTTGTCAACACCATTGTTCAGGTGAAGCCAAAGGCAAGATACGTTTCATCATATTTTCGACATGGAAGGAAGTTGGTTTGCAAACATATTTAGCGATGCTACATCTTCTGCTTTGCGTTTGTGTGGCAACTCTGTCAAAAACCTGCCCATTATGCTAGCAGTGTCCAAGCATTCTTAATTAAATGCATTATTTATGATTCATGTTCAGAGAGCCTGAATATGAAGTACTATTTTGTAGTATTTTGTGTAAGAGTATTTTACTCTGTCCCATATCAAGCTGAATAAAATGTATCATTTAAAATTATTAGGCCACAAAGATATCATCATCCATATGTTATGTTTCCTGCAGCAGGTTACAAGATATGATCTTATATATCAGGATATAAATGAACAATTTCAAAAAATAATGGACTGAAATTGAAAAATCTGTGCATCAGATTCAGTGATGTGAACACCTGGTTCTACCTTCTGCATAATATGAAATTACTCAAGTTTTTCTTACAATTATAAATTTTAAATGTTTTTTTGTGCTCACATACATGTGCTGAATTTTCTGGCTGCTGTACAGTGTATGCACAATGCTGACATTTGCATTTGGAGAAAGCATGACAAACTTTTTCAAGTCAATATATGAAAAAGGAGAAAACAGGCTGAGAAAGTCTTTAAAATACATGGGTGGATAAAAATTGGGAAAGCGAGGAATTCCTGTCTGTTCTCCTAAGCAACTGGTCATAGAGCGACTGTGTTCATTATGGCTGCTCGAACTTAAAGGCCAGCAGTTATTGTGAAGCTGTGACCTTCAATAATTGAATAATGACAAAAAGGAGTGTCACAGTCAGGCATGAAGAGTGTTCTGAGTCTGTGGGTGTTGGAATCACAGCGCAGAGACATTCTTTCCAGTAGACATCAGAGTGTTCATGAGCCATCTGCAGCTAAAAAAAAATGAATCCAGACAACAATCATCCAGAGTTCAGATGTTCATTAGATGTAATGCACCTTTAATGAAACATTTTTTCTCACTGTCCTCCAGCCTGTTTTCTGACTTTCTTTTTCTGTCTGTACTTGTAAGTTTAACATTAATCAAATTCAGAATTGTCTATAAACTAAAAATAAAACAAATCTGATGGTCATGGCACTATCGAGAGAGCCACTTCTTTCTTTCTGACTTTTTTGTGGCAAACATATTCAAGGTTTTAGTTCAGCAGTGTCTTTAGTTCAAAGTGTAGAATAGAATAATCCTTTAATTGTCCCACAAGGGGAAATGTGTTGTGTTTATATGTGAACTGATGCAAAGTGACCTGTGTTTTCATTGGCAAAAGTGAAGTTCTCTGATGCAGAATTGTTAAGGAAAATGTGCTTGGTATAAACTGAATGTATATCAATCATGTAAATTTTAGTTGACTCCATTAAACTTAACATTTAATTTGTGCAACAAAATTGCACAGATAATTTACATGTAATCAAATTACTAAAAGCTAACTTTTGGGGGTTTTTTAAAAATTATTTTTAAGTGTATGGGATGAAAATCAAGTAATTTTTTAAAATGTCATTTTCTAACTTAGCTGGAGGTGGTCTAAGGTGTGTACTTACTGAGTATAAGCTACAACACACTCTATTGCAAGGTCTTTATACAATGCAGTAAACTTATACTGTAAACTCAAATGACAAGGATGTAAAATAAAATCAAAACAATTTTATCTCAATAACTAATTTCTTTTCATAAATGATGTCATTAATGGATAGTTTTGTCTACTGTCTGCTGTTTTGTTTATGTCAGATATTAAAAAAACAAAGAACACATTTTTTCAAAATGTATTTTATTCAATCAAAATAATAAAACAAGTAAAAAAAAAGAGTCAAACTTTAGTTTCACATTTCTTCATGTTGATTGATCCCGTTGTGAACCTGTACCACCTGAATTTTATGCATCTACGTATTTGATATCTCCTGTGCAGATCAGCCATGTATGAGGAATAACAGTAAAATCATATATTTAAAACAAAGAAACAAACAAAAAGAAGTTGAAAAACAGACTGCTGGCAGTTGTCTTGGTGCATTATTTCTTCATTTTCAGTTTAAATGCCTTCCAAAAAAAAAGAAAAAAAATCCCCCAAACTCAAACGAGTTTATTTTTGATACAGTACTTAGAAAATGTGATGCAAATATCCTGAATGGGAATTAGACAATCATCAATAACTATGACATGTAAATTGTACCATAAAACAATCATTTAATAACGAAATTAAATCCATCTAAAACATGCTCCATTATCTGAATAATTATCTAACGCTAGTCTGACAAACTTCTGCTCTACAGTGGCTCTACCCAAGTTTATACAGACTGAACGTAAAGAACGATTTACAACGACTTGGATTTTATTTTGGTATTTTTGTCCTTAAGTTTGACCACTTGCAATAACAGTGTAGTCACTAACCGAAAAGCTGAGCGCTGATGAAACGGCAGTTTATATAGAATCTGTATTTGCATTAAAAAGCTCAGGTGATCAGACACATTGAGAACAAACCTCCAAGTTAATTAAACATACCCGGAATAGAAAAAAGTAAACATTTGTCAGCACGCACTATAATTCACAGATACAGGCAAAGCTACAAATTTGACTGCTGATTTTACTACTGGAACCTAGTTTTTAGACGCACTGCATTACCAAAAGTATTTGTACACCTGGGCACTAGTTCCGATTCTGTATGTAGAATTTATTCATAACATTGCCTTAATTAGTTTTGCTTACATCTGATTCTTCATCCGTCAACCAAAAAACCACATTGGAAAAAAAGGTTGGCCTGAACAGATTTTTGGTGACTCTTTTGAAATATAACAGTGCAGAAAAAAGTTTGCATGGGACTCAGCTGTGCAGAAGGTAAAAAAAAAAGAAAGAATGGCAGTATTTATAGAGTGAATTGATATACCTGGGCACAAATAATTCCTCCTAGTTGGAATATCACTACAGCGCCTTTGTTAGAAGATGAAGATTAAAATCACAAAAACAGACTGAAACACAGCTGTCTGATACAGATTTCTTTTCAAACTTTCTCGTCCTTTCTTCTGCACCGATGACTCTTCCTTCCTTAGTGATGTAACTGTGCTCCCAGAGCTTTGAATCAGTGAGTAAAGTCAAGCATAACATCGATACACACAGGTAATGAGCCACTCAGATCAGCTGATCTTAGCAATAAACCTACATCAGTTGATGTTCGGCTAATATCCTTCTATATGTCCAGTTGGCTATCTCGTGTGAAGCATGCAATTTGATTTATGCCTTAGCAATGTCAGAGGTATTGCGCTCCTATGCAAGCCGCTTTGCAACCGACCTACTTCCTGGTTCCTGCTTTCATATCATATCAGTTATGTCTGTTTTTGTTGATGGAGGTCGCCAAGTGTAAATTAATGCAGATGTAAATCCTGCTTTAGTTATCCTGACTGAAATGTCATTTTGTGAAATGTTGGACAAAACTACCAAATTAAGAACCAAATTGCATTAAACCAAAATAACCCTTTAAAGTGATGTACAAACAGTTCTTAGCCTCAGCAGGGCGTCCCAATAGCTGCTGATGAGTCTTTCACTCTCTCATGGACTGCTGGTTCTGCTGGCAACAGGCTCTTCATTGGCTCCTCTTTGCTGGAAGGAAACAGTGAGACTGGCGAAGGCGATGTGGGTGAGGAGAGGGTGGAGGTTGCAGCGGTTGAAGCAGAGGAAGATGAAGAGGAGTTGCCATCAGGGAGGCACTCTTCACAGCAGCAGCAGCAGCAGTCCATGAAGGCCTGGCCCAGCGAGCGACACAGGCACAGCAGCATCACTGGCGTCGCAGAGCAGCGCACGAACAGCAGGAACTGTCCAATCAGACCCAACGCCGGCAGAACCAGAGCTGGAAGCGCAGCCGTCAATGGGACAGAGATGTACGCCAGGGTGATGTTGCAAATGCTCTCTGGCAGGTTGCACGTGACGTACAAGACAGTGAGTGCCATCACAGTGGAGCGTAGCCTCTGCTCCCTCACATGCTGCTTTTTCTTTGTCGAAGAGGAAGACGAAGAGGAGGAGGAGCATCTGCTAGTCACCTTTTCACTGCTGGGTTTCTGTGGGTGTTGCTGTGCTAACACTTGCTTTGTCACCAAATCACAGGCCAGAGTAAAGAGCAGTGGCAAACAAAGGTAGCATCCAAAGAACCACCACATTCGAGCTTCGTGATAGGTCAGCACCAGAGAGTAGATGCTCTCTGGGAGCTCCACAGATGGCTCACGGACACACATATCCACCTTGAACGCATCAGTCCGGCCTCTAAAGGCCGCCATCAGTGAGCCTCCGTGCTGGCTCTGCTGTAGGTCTTTGGGAAGTGTCGGCAGGCTGACAGTTTCCTGAAGGAGCTGCCACAGCAGGAGCTCCGGGGCAGCTAGGACCATGGAGCCTACCCAGATGACGGACAGCTTGGACAGGATGGACTGGCAGGACTCCACCTTTGGAGTCTGATGAGGCCCGGGGCCTGTGGCTGCATGGAAACGATCAATACTGAGCGCGCAGAGGCTGAATGTGGCCACGCCCAAAGAGGTCACCTGACAGAGTCAGAAAATTGATCAGAAAAAAACCCAACATTAATAAGCTATCAATAAGAATCAGTGCAGTTGTTGACAGACACCCGTTCACAATTGCAGTGCAGTCTTATCCTAATTCATGCCTTGAGCTGGCTGCACAAACCACAACACCAACAAGAGGGTCTTGGTTTAAAACAGTAATTATAATATAGATGTGTTTCCAGGTGTAATTATTATCCTCAAAAAGAGCAATGGTAGCTGATTCCCCCACTGGGCACAACTTGAAAAATCAATCATTGCCTCCCACCTGACACTTTCAGAATCTGATGATTATTTTTCTACAATTGCTTCATTATTTTTAATGAAGCCATGCAAAATTTTACATTCATACTAGAAATATTCTGTGAGGTACAAGCCCTGGAAGTACAGGGGCTGGATTGAAATGTTTGAGCTGGCATAACTTAAAATATAGGAGTGAGCCACATTAAACATATTTGAGCTCTGGATCATATATGGTCAAAAGAAGTTACAGCACATGAAAGTTTATCTACATTTTAATACCAGGCTAATCTTCTAGTCATTATTTGTCCTGTGTCACAGTAATTTTCTAATATAGTCACTGGTGTTTTCATAAAGGACATGTGCCATCAAGATATTTCACTCTCACTGTGAAGAAGAAACATTTTTCACATCTGCTTTGTTACAGAGCTACAGACTAAATTCCCCAAATTTACAGCTTTAAGAAAAAAGTTACAAAGACAACTTTCCATTAAAATTCAGAACACAGAAACAGAAATGAAAAGAAACACAGAGGGGAAAAGAAAGTCATTATGTTGTAAAAGCTGTTAGCCTTCATACTGGGGACAGTTATTGGTGCCTCGTGCCCATTAAAGTTGGTGGTTTTGGCCAGAAACATGGACTATCATTACAGAGACTTGTCCTCCCTCTGTGAGTGCTTAACGACCTCAGACTGTTAAGACACAACTCAAGATAATTAACACAGAGCTTTAATTAGCATGAAAATAGTTTAACTAACGGAGCACAGGGCAGCTGGCAGCCTGACCTGCTTCAGAACTGTTCAGTAAAAGAGCATTAAAAAAAACAAAAAAAACAACAGTAATTCATTAACCAGAAATTAATTCACTCATTAGCATAAAAAAGGTAAAGCTGCAAAGAATAGAGGAGGGCAGCAGCCTGACCTTGTTAAAGACTGCTTCACACAAGCTGTTATTACAAATTAGTAAAACTCCACTTCAGCAATCTGAAGCTGTGTAGGCGGACAGAGCTGGTTTAGAGCCAAAAACAAAAACTCAACAGGCTGCAGGACTTTATCTCCGTGCCGAAGCACTAAATGCTGAGTGAGAGTAAATCTAAATGAAGCTCTTTCCTCAGTTTTTAACTTAAAACATCTGCCCTCTAAATGACGCCTGTTTCAATACCTTTAAATTATTTGGTCTTTAAGGAATGGTAACAGTCTTGCTTGTCATTCATTTCTTATATTTCACATAATGACAACACTAATTAATCATGAAAAAGAGACATCACTGTTGTGTGACGCAGAGAAGAACCACTGAGTTAAATGTCAGCATCTCAAATTGTATTTAGGCAAAACACCTAAAGATGACATATTCAAGAGCATTCTTTAAATACCATTTTATATCCCAAGTGTCGAATTTGTTAATGTTTTGACCATCTGACTAATCACTAAATTTTTAAAGCAATATAGTTATTTGAACTTTTATCCTCCGTATAAGCTGGAAGCCTTTTTTCCTGTACGCTAGTTAAACTTAGGTGTAAGTTTAATGCAATAAAAGTTTTTTTTATTCCAAACTGAGCTGCTGTTGGCCCATCTTGGGCTGTTATTCTGCATTTTAAAAAAAAACAGAGCTCTCTTTCATAGAGAGGGTCTGATATCTCTATTTCTTTTTTTTTTCTTTGTTCATTCAGTGATTTATCAGGATTAGCAACAGTTTCTCTTTCATTACTGAGACTTAGTTTTGGAGCTGCACCTGCACATAAACACCACCATTCTTGAAAACTACGTCTCTGCATTTCACTGTTTCTTTCTTGTGATGTGAGGAAGAAGAGCCTCTTCATGCTGGGGCCCCATACTAGCCTGCCCTGATGGTTCATAACAGACGGCTGAAGAGGCCAAACAGACCATAACGAACATTTGTTCAAAGTAAAGGCTGCTGAAACTGAGGAGGAACAAAGACACAAACGGGCCATTCATCAGACCTGGAGGTCTCTTTATAAAACTAGAAATCACTTAAAATGAGTCAAACACGGCTTGTGAAAACGTCCACACTCGTTTGAAAGATACTGATGCCTCGCAGCCTCGCTATCTGTGCAGAAATGTTTGATTTTGAATGGCTGCAGTGAGGATGATGCTAAAATAAACAACCAATTAAAGAAAATTTATTAACTGAATGAGTATAAAAGTGTTTTTATATCACTGATCCTACAACTTTATGTTTCATGAATGTATTTAAATTTGATTTGATTCAGATCACAGATTGTTTTTTCACTTATTTCACACAATTAAGAAATGTATTTCAATAAAATCAAAGATGAATCATGATGATGATTAGTCTATCCATTATATAAAAAAAAGAAATGTCAACATCTTATTCTGTTTTAATCATTAATCACTCTTTAGTCATGAATTTAGCCGTTGTAGAATAATTTAGTATCTTTAGGCAGTTTTCATTGTTGTGTTTAATTTTTAATCGCTTTTCTTGCTGTTGTTTTTTTATACTTCGGCTTTTATTTAATTTATTATTTACAGCTAAGTATTACGCAGATTCTTTACCTGGCAACACGTTAAGTGCATCTATAATAAAAATGTAAGAATTTAAAAATTATTTATTAAAACAGAGATCTTAGCAGTGATCAAGGTCATTTCTGAAAACATAGGAAAAAGTTGGTACAACATGGTAAGACTCAGGTGTGTAAAAGTGTGTAATTGTTGACAAAAAAAAAATTAACAGGTGACACTAAAAGGCGCTGCCTGTAGGCTAAATATTAAAACTCTTTTCCTTCACGCGCACCTTTACCTCTTCCTTACCTCCAGGTAGGGCACGAGCCTGCAGGACAGGTCCCCTAGCAACCTTTTCAACGTGAGCTCGTGGAAGATGACCACAGGCAGACAGAAGAACAGCACGAGGAAATCCCAGAAGGCCAGGCCCGCCAGGATGCTGTTCCACGCGCTCTTCAGGTAGAAGTTGTGCCACACAATGCACATGAGCGCGAGGTTGCCAACGATGCCCGCGGCGAACAGGACGAGCGCGAGCAGCATGACTGCGTACGCCCAGTAGGAGCCGTCGGTGACCGGGAACAGCGGGTTGTGGAGCCCCGAGCCGCGGCCGGACGAGTGGTTTCCGACAGGGTAGGAGGTGAAGGGAGAGGTCCGGGGTGTGGTGAAGTAGCCGCTCGGGTCGTCGTACCGGCGCGGGTGCCCGAAACTGTTCGCGGGAACCGGTTCTCGTTTTCTGAAGCCCCCATCTTTGGCTCCTCGGGCCACTCGCTTTACACCTGACAGTCCTGAACTTTGAAACCCGTTCAGAGAGCTTCTCTCCGGAGGCAGAGCCTGTCTGTGCGCAGGTGGTGCGCCAGCATCCTCCCCCTGCTGCACCTCCAGAGGAGCTGCGTGCCGGAGCTCCGCGCAGTGCAGAAATAGGAGCAAAACACACCAAACAGGGCTCATTTTTTAACTAAATGCAACTGCTCCGCGTTATTCGTGTGTGTCACAGACATGTGCTGCAGAAAAACTTCACTCCTGAAATAAAAAATGTTGTTTGCGTTTCAGCTTAGCTTATCATCAGTCCTGACGGAGAAGTTTGGAGTCTGCTGCTCAGGTTCCAGCACTTGTTATTGGCCAACATCAAGACACCGTGAACACAACACGGAGTTTCCGGTGACAAATTTCAAAATAAAATAAACAAACGCTCTAAAACTTGTGATCACATTTTTTAAGAGCTCCAGACAACTGGACAAAGATGACACATGCAGTGAATAATAGTAAACTCTAAGAATGCTAGACAATATATACTTTTTCTAAAAAACTATTTTATGTGTGTTGAAGTGTTGAATGTGAGACACTACTACTGTAATACCATACTGGTGTTCGGCAAGAACAATATTTACCATGTGGATATTCTTAAGTTAGTATTTTAGCAAGGTGATATTTGTTGATGAACAAAATACACAAAGCACAGGTGATGTTGTTATTGGTTCTTCAGGTACTCAGACATGCAATAAGTCTAGGCTGCAGGGGCACTCACATGATGCATTGAATGGTTCTCCTTCAGTCACCTTTGCCACTCGCAATGTGTTTATACACCTCTCTGCATTTAATTACAAGTTATTATTAATCTGTGGCTGTCTTCCACAGCATGTCTTTTATCCTGTCTTCCTCCTCTCACCCCCAACCGGTGGCAGATGGCCGCCCTTCACTGAGCCTGGTTCTGCTGGAGGTTTCTGTATAAATAACTTACTGTATAAATAAAATCGAATGGAAATGAATTACAAAAAACCCAAATTACTGGAACATTTAAATTCTGACCCGAAGGCCAAAGTTAACCAACTAAGTTATTATAATTCATGAATGTTTGTACCAACTCTCAGCATTCTTAAAGCTGCTTAGGATTGTTCATTTTATTTTTCTAAGTTCACACAATGGTTTCAGTTAGTTTTAATTATTTTTGAAAAGTTTCATGTAGCATTTAGTTAACTATAATAACAGTGGTCTATATACAACAGATTCAGCTGTGCTTCCAATTCTATTTTATGTGTGTACTCACAGTGAGAATAAAGCTCATCTATTCCTAAGCGAACTCTTTTTTAGACTGGACTGGTTTGAGTTACACGTATCTAATAAACCATCCATTCGCAGCCGCTTATCCTTTTTAGGGTCACGGGGGGCGCTGGAGCCTATCCCAGCTGGACAGGTCGCCAGTCTGTCGCAGGGCTAACACACATAGACAGACAACCATTTGCACTCACAGTCACTCCTGCATTCACACCTATGGGCAATTTAGATT
>VURO01019789.1:0-42486 GCA_015108175.1 Pelvicachromis taeniatus
GGGAGGAGGCACGATACGTACGGTACACGTACGGTAAAACTAAAACAACACTTTCTTAAACTTAAACAAAACTAAAATTGCACTTTCTTAACTGTATGTACGGATGGACGGACGGATGGACGTGAGCCAAGCAGGTGTCATCATGAAGGGATAAGCCTTGAAACAGCACTGGGAAGAAGTTTTCGGGTAAGGCGAAGCGGAAACTAGCGGTTGTTATATTCTGGTCTCCTTCACGACAGACTCCAGAATATCTATTTCCTACCCAACGGGGTAGTAAGGTTTATTAATTAATTCAGGTGACTCAGGTTAACTCTCTGCCATGTACATCAACAGCATACAGCCTAACGTTCCGGCCCAACACCAACTTCCTCGTGTCACACTCTAAAACATCCGTGCAGCAACACAATCCACTGTGGAAAAAATCATCTTATAAACAATAATTCACATTATTACAGTGGTGACGTATCGGAGCTCGGTTCGTAAAATAGGCAGGCCTCGTACACCGGGGAGAAATTCTGCTCTGATCGTGGCTCGTAAATCGAAATACTTGTATACAGAGCTGCTTGTAACCCGGAGTTCCGCTGTATTAAGAGTCAGATATATGATTACAGGTCAGGACATAGTTTAAACAGATTGTAAAGTGTAACCTTCTTTTCTTCCAGTTCTGCTTGCACTGATTCATAATCAGCCGTCTTTTTCTCCAGAGTAACCAGTCGGATCTGAAGCTCTCCCAGCTGCTGCTGAAGCCTGATTGTGTCACTGTATATAACAAGTTGAGAGCATAGATCTATGTGTTAATCAAATTGAATGTAGCAAAAAAACTAAAAAAACAAAACAAAAAAACATTTTATGGTTTTTAATTTAACAAATTTTCATAAAGTAACAACGTCCTGACAGTGAACGGATGTTGTTCATGAAAGCTTAGTTTACAAAGATAAGAAGTTTTTATATACATTCACACCATTTATCAAGGTGTCTAAATGAGAGGATCCCCATCTTAATTACCCAAGTAACAGTGAAATAGAAAGTTTTACTTAAACCGATACGTCATCTTCTTTTGACTGCTCTCTTTAGCCGTCGCCACAGCTGATCATCTACTTTCACGGCATCCTCCTCTGTCACACCAAACCAATTCATGGACTCTTCCACTACATCCATCAAACTTTGTGGTCTTGCTCTTTTCCTCCTTCCTGGAAACTCCATCTTCAACATCCTTTGTCTAATATATCCACTATCCCTCTTTTCCATGTCTTTGCATCAACAGGCATACTTCATAGCAGATCTCCCTACCATATTGTAAACATTTACTTTCATTCTACCTGCGATCGTTCTGTCATCTCCACCCATTCATTCCTGCCCACATTTTCTTCTTCATTATCTGTTGCTTTGGATGATTGACCCCAAGTAAACTCGTCATTTTTTACTACCTCTACTCTTTGCAGTTTCCCCACTACACCTGTGTCATTCACACACATGTATTCTACTTTATCTGTAATGACTTTCACTCCGGTTTTAAAAGTCCTTTTTAAAAAAATCAGGCAAATGTATAGTCACTTACGAACATCAGTTACATTAAAAAGCACACAGGGAGAATCTTTGGACAAATGAAAATAATTTCAGCTTGTTTGCTCGTAGCTGATGACAGCCGCCTGGTTTCGGAGCAAATCAGAACACAGGAATTTTGCTTGTATGCCGAACACCGCAACCACGACCTGTTCACGTCTCTACGTAAGACAATCTTACAAGGCAGCAATCACGCGTTAGTACTTACTCTGAGACCGCTATCTTCTGTTTTAGTGCCAGGAATGAAGACACATATTCAGCCAGACTCTGACGAAAGACATCAAAACATACAGGGGGCATCACAGTTGGTAAAGATTTATCCACTCGTATAAAAACACATGAAATCGCCCCATACTGTTTACGATCTGGATCGAAAAGACGAAGCAAAGCAGTGTAATTGATTTCTCGGTAACACCCCCCCCTAAAAAAAAAACCCAAACAAAAAAAAACATTACCAACCTGCTGCAAAACAGAGCAGTTTTGACAGATTCCAGTCGTCGCGTCCGCGGCGATTGCCAACGCTTTGGACTGATTCTCCCCTGGCATCATAGTAAGAAAAATCCCAACGATACACAGGCAGCCGTTACGTTTTATTCTGAAAATGGGAAACTTTCATATCTTAGTGTCACAAATTCCACGACGGGTCGTCTACGTTCAAAACAACTTCACATTTTCGCGTCTCCCACGTTGACCAAGGACCCAAGCGAAGGACCCCTTTAGCGGTAGCTTTGCAAAATGCCTGTCGCCGTGAAATATAAGATTTCTAACTAATAAGTTCAAAGCATATTCATATTATAATCACAAGTTGTGTATTGATTTAAATATCAGTAAGGCGTACGTGCGAATTAAAAATGAATTCTCCAGCTTCCGTACCGTGATGCCTGCTGTTGTTCAAGTTTTTTCTTCAGGCATTTCAGTGTCGTTTTTGCCAAAATAAATGCTCTCAGTGTAGGTGTCAGGAATGAACGAGGTCAGAGTAGCCGTTTCCTCTAGTTTTAACATGATGTAGTTGTCTGTTTTAACTGTTTTATGTTGTTATAGTGTTGGCTAAGATTTGCTAAGCCCGAAAAAAGTATGTTCACTCTGTCAAACCCACTGTCAAACAAGTGGCGACATCTGCTGGACAAATTCTACATATTTGGCTTTGAATATTTAAATTTGAACAAGAAACACACAAATATTTGTGTTTATGTTTGTGTGTATCTTTTTTCCACTCAGTAGTGTAACTACTGAGCTATTTAAAATATAGTTCACAGCATGCCTATTGAATTCCGTCCTCGTGATATAACAGTGGATATTGGTCACGTGATCCCTCCCCCCCCGGTCGATCCTGAATGGCATTAAGGTGGAAGGACTGTAATTTGCTAGGTAGTCCGTCTGTTCTGTCTTCAAATGTCTACAAAACACAAGTAATAAGCCGTGTCCCAAAACCTCGGCCGCCGAGATTTTGGGGCACAGCCATAGTCAGTCATATGCCAGCTAAGGTGGCATGTAGCGCTATTTGAAGATTCAGGATCGCAACTTCGTCACAAGTCCCTGGTGGTCTAGTGGTTAGGATTCGGCGCTCTCACCGCCGCGGCCCGGGTTCGATTCCCGGTCAGGGAACTTAACTTTTTTTTTTTTTCCTTTTCTTTCGCCACTGTATATCTTCCCAACTGTTGCAACACATTAACCTAATACCATTGGGAATTACTCAAGCACTAAGACATAAACATCCTTTAGGTTTCTACATTTCACAAAACATTGCAAATTCCTCTCTTAAACCAAGGAAATATGTATCTTGGTGAAGGAAAATCTTAAACGTTACCTCCATCTAAATGCTCCAGACAACACTCTGACATCTTGATTTTACAGCACAGTGAAGTCCTCTGTGGTGTCTTTATAAACAGCGAGGGATAAAAGTTTCAAAAGAAGGGAAACACTTGCAAGCGTGGCCGGACTGGTTACCAAGTTATAACACATAGAAGCTGAGATTTACGGCACTCCATTTCCCATTTCCTACCAAGAGCACTCTAAGGAGCTTGGAAAGAAAAGCGTCTGGACTTCTTTAAGTTTCTTGAAGATGTTTGACCTCTCATCCGAGAAGCTTCTTCAGTTCTAAAAGCAACTGGTGGAGAATCCTATGGGGGGTGAACCCGTAACCTTGTGACCCATACCATTTTTCACACCTTGGCTCGTGTTATTAGGTAGAGGATCAATAGGGGGTTCATGACCCTCTTGGGGGACACTCCCATAGGGCTTAAAAATCTGGGACTCTCCACTAGTTGCTCTTAGAACTGAAGAAGCTTCTCAGATGAGAGGTGAAATGTCTTCAAGAAGTTCAGACGCTTTTCTTGCCAAGCTCCTTAGACTATGATGACCTGGATGACTAAGAACCTTCACACACATTACTGAGAGCACTACTACTCTGCTATTTAGCTAAGTAGTTGCCTATTCTTCAAAAGTCTCATATACACAATATTTAACGTCATATTAAAATACTAATTAATAGTATTTACTGACAAAGAACGTTGCACTGTTTCCATTTTCATTTACAAATACAAAGAGATACATACAAAATGCATGTCACCCACCAATCCCAAGTACCATATGTCACATATTTTGACATTATATCAATAATAGTTAGCAGATATAGTCAGAAGAGGGTGCTATTGTACTAGTAACGGTTGTTGCTCCCTCTCTCGCTCCCTCCCTCGCTCTCTCAAACACACGCTGCACCAATACTTTTGTTAGGTATCATAATCTTAAGTTTCTTTCTGAAATACCACTTTGAAGGTCAATGTCAGTCACATTTTTTAATAAATGAAGATTCCTAGTTGGTGAACGTTCTTCCAATGTCAACATAAGAAGAAACACCTAAAGACACTGTTGTAGATGTCATCATGACGGAAAGATACTCTGACTGAACCGTCTGAATTGCCTCAAGGCAAAGGAGCCACACTCTTCAAACACATGCAGTCAAACAGAGATAGCGACCGTCTTTGACACACAATCTCTGCTGTTAACATTTTGGACATTCTCTAAATTTGTTTCAATCAGTTCTTGTTTAAATCCACAGGAAGCTGTCTGAACATTATCTTTGTATAAACAAAAGTGCTCCATCGTCTTAATCCCTTCCTACTTGTGAGGCTGGATTTTGTCCTTCTATTTTTTTTTCCTCGTAAGTTGCAATTGGAAATACATATTTTTGCACTAAGGCCATAAATATTTTTGGTAACCTAATTACTAAGTTAAGTTAAAAGTCTTTCAACAATAAAGCAGTTATGTGAGTTTAAGATCTGATCACAGAACAGATCTCACTTGTGTCTCCTTTCGTCACATTGGCATGCACCAATAAAATGGTTCTGCATCACATAAAAGCTTGCAGACATTTGCCTGTGAAAAAAAGGCCTGGTGAAACTATGGCCTATATTTATTCAGTATTTCAGTGTCTGGGCACACATTCTCACACAGACTAGAGCCAGCAAATGACTTTAAAAAATGACTCTTTACTTTCTACATGGTTTCTTCCTACTTTTAACACTCTTCGTATTTCCTTCTTCACTGTCCAGCTGAAGGCCTTATAGCGGTGCCCCAGGGATTATGACAATGGTTATTTTGTTTTGGGGCATCTGTGTCTCCTTGACTTGTTGAGAAATGAGAAAAGAGCAAAGCCCAGATACAGTATGTCATAGGTGTTGAAATGGCTAATACCACATTGGCATTACTGTTAGCCAGTGTTCTGGCTTACGTGCAGCACTCTGTTGAATCCTGAGAACCAGATCTCAGGATTAGCTCGCTGCATGCTGTTCTATAAATCCAATCATACAATATTTCTTTTGAGTGTTGTTATGCTACATAATCTGTGAAAAGGGTTCAAAAGAACTCCTGAAAATGTATTTGAATTTCTTTTTCTTTTTATCAAATTATCGCTAACAGTAGGAGGATAGAAGTATAGTATAGTATAAGTTTAAGCTTCATCTTTTTCACTGCCCATTGACTCAGTGGGATCAAAGAAAGCCCACAGCACATATACGGATAAATATGAGAAGCTCAGAGAAGTCACAGAGTCAACAAATGGATGCCCAGTTATACCCTCATCGCCTGCTGAAAGGAAATGCAAGGTATGGCCTTAGCAGGACCTTATCTTGGGGTATTATATGAATAAACTGTAAATTAGCAATACTGACAAGAGTAATAATTGCATTGCATTCCAACTATACTATTAGTCTCAATCTTTCATTAATTTGTGGGATTTCTAGATGATTAAATACACCCAGGAAGAATAGTTCAGATAGCATTAGCATTAAAAGAATATTGAGTAACTGAAAATTAAAATGTTTTCTGTAGCCAGTCCCCTGAATTTGAACTTACCGACATTTAAAGATGTTCTGAGAAAGTAAAAGTACAGTAAATAGCTGTTATTAGTTGTAAATAAATGTAAACTGTTGTAAATAACTGTATATAGTTTGTTAAAGCTCTTTTTTAATTAGTTTGATGTGCCTTGTGCATATCAAGCTAATCTTCTTTTACTGCATTATTATTATTTTGTGTTGGCCTTTTAGAGTCCCATCTTCACCATAGCCGTCCAAAGATGAAGGATGAAGTATTACTGTTTAGTGTATGTGTTCCAGTGTTTAAGGCTTTTTTTTGTGTCTGTAATCAGCAGAGGTGCGAACAATTATCAGCATGATACATATAATGTTCATATAGTTTAATGTCCACAGTTGGCTGTGTGTCAGATTGCTTCCTTTGGCTTTAATAAATACTGCAGCATCACATAGCAAAAGAGGTGATCTGTGTTGTGATTTGATAGATAAACATGAACTGAATTCTTGTCTATAGCAGCAATCTTCTATGTCAGGGTTATAAGTCAATTATCCTAGATATCTACCATCTCCAGGAGCAAGAAAAAAAATCAAATTTTTAGATGTTTTGAAATAAAAGATGCATAGATACTCAGGTATTGAACTGCAGATTTTTATACTTAGCATTTGTTGACTCTCCATTTGGAATTACAGCTTGATGGTAATACAGACTGGCTATATTGTAGTGCATGCAGTAATAGGTCAAAAATTTTCAAGGAGGTTATAAAAAGGTAAGGTTATTTTCCCATTCACTTTCTTTCATGTAGTAACTGAAGATATAAGTACTATCCAGCTGAAGTGGCCTCAGCCAGTTGAATGGCCGTAACAATCAAATATGGCTACACAGACACAAGTAGACATTCAAAGCACTTAAAATTGTACTAGAATAGAATCAACGTTTTGGGCCACCAATGAGTAGTTCAATAAATTTTATAGATCTCTCTTGTAGCAAAATAAATGCTTTGATAAAGGCTCAAGTAGGACCTGCACATTACTGCAAGGGTGACCTCAGAAGAACAAGGAAAAACTACATTTTGGAGTCAGAAATTATAGTTGGTCTTCACTGACTAAGCACAGTCAGAGGTTGCCAATGTCTAAACCACTTATGTGCTAGTCTATCACATGAGTGGTTTAGACATTGGCAAATTTTGTTAACAAAAATTCAGATAACAATATTGAGTCCACTAACTGTATTTAAAAAGACAGACATAGATAGTCAAGCTACAAATGAAGGCTCACTGCTATTATAATAATAGCTGTTTTTTTTTCAAACAGAGCATATGAAAGAGGATGAATACAAATGACACTCTGGAGGTGAGTCATATTTGTGCTATTGACAATGTAAGCTAAGCAAGAGTAGGCCATTCTATATAGCTGATATGAGAGGGACCCCTCCCCTTTGACTCCTAAACCAATGTTTGACCAAACATAAGTCAGATCGGATCAACTGAATAGAATAGAAAAAAAATAAATAATTTTGTTAAAATGTATTTATTTAAAATATGAAACCAAATATTAAAAACATGTTGGACGCAAATTAATGTGTTACTGTAATGGTGTTACATTTTCAGTAACAAGTTACACGCAGTCTGGCAATCAGCTGATTTCACTTTGTGCGCTGGAAGGAGGAAAGCCGTGGATAAATATACAGCTTTTGAAGAGTAGAGATATGAAAATTATTTGTATTAATATTGTGCAAAAGCATCTCCACAGACAGTATGCTAACACATAGCTAGCCAAGAAGCCAGCAAGATGTCAAAGCTAAGAGTAAACAGACTGCAGCCTAGCAGCCAGGGGCAGATCTTCAGCAGGAAAAAACAAAGGCAGTTAGCCTTTTAGCACTGAATCTTCCATTTCTACTTGTAGATATCACCCTGGCGATCGCTTTAATGTCTCTGTAAAAGGAGGTCAAACAAGTGTAAATGTAGAAAACACCAGCAAATAGAAAAATAGGCCCAAAAACCTCACAAAAAACAGCAGAAGTATTTTTGGGGAGACAATAATGTGACGGACCAAAAATGAAACTGACACGCTAACAATAAACAGCTTATAGCAAACATGTGTCCACAGTATTATATGAATAATGCAACTATAACACACATAACCTGCATCTTTTCCTCCCTCATAACACAGGCGAAATCATCTCTGCTTTTAAGAGTCTCAGTGCAATCTTTTGTGGTTTCTATAACTTCCACAGCTGTTCTGTCATGTTACTATTGCCAAAAAACACGTGTGCTGTGTTTTGTATAATTTGGGTTGGGGTTTTTTTTCTTACTTGTTTTATGTTTTATTCAACTTCCATTGGGTTTTGCGTGCTCTTACAGCATTTTTATGTTTGTTGACGCTTTCTTGCGTCACACTGTGTTTGACCTCTCAGGGCCACCATACTTTGGACCAGGTTTCATCTTTGCTTTGTGTTGCTGGCTGTTGTGCCAAAAAGTGATTTACAATGTTTATGTGTGTTTTTTATGTGTAATATCTTTACCTATGTTGGTAAATAGACTTCGGTGAACAGGCTTCACAAAGGGGTTGTATATAAAATCTTAAAATTACATGTTTTTCAAGTATCTTTAGAGCTCTGTGTGATTGTACTTACATTAGAATCAATCCCGTCCTTTTTGTCCACTTAAACTATGTTTACAGAACTCTTGTTATATTTCTTCCAATATCTGCTGTCCTCTAGGCCAGCTTACTCTTATACAACACATTTTTAATGTCAACAAGATTTTTTTTTAACTGGACAAATAAAGGATATATAAAAGTCACCGCTAACAACTGATTGCGGCTTCTACCTTGTTACAGGAATGCTGATGCCATTGACTTGATATCATTCATTATACATTTAACATGTTTCACATATTATAGGCCAACAAGTTATTTATAGCAGTTTAAATGTGAGCAATCAGTTTTTGGCAAATACCGGAAATCAATTTTTGGCAGACGATCATTTTTTGGCACAACACCGGCTTTGTGTTCATAAATAAAAACTAAAACAAAGATGAAATCAGGATATTGATGAGAATTAGGAATCTGTCGTTGTGTGGATCTGTAACCTAAAGGTTTTATTACTGACTGATAATTAAGTGACAATGTGTTTCAGGTCATTTTGTGGAGTAAAGCAAAAACAATGCAATTGCTACAGTTACTTTCTCCAACAAGTAATTTAGTAACTTACTGCATTGAATTGTACTGAAAAGATATTCCATCAAGTTTGAGTGGGTATGTTCAGTAAGGTAGAGAACTACCATGTAATTTTACTTATGTTGGAAGGAACATAATAAATAGAAGCAAAGACTGGAGTTAAGATGTTTAAATGTACATATATACATTACAGCTGTTACATGTGAAAGTTGTAAATCTGTGTTTTAAAGCCAGAGAAATGCAAAAGAAGAACTAGGCCCCGCTATCGTAGCGTGGAACAATGTCGACAGTGATGTCAGTGATATGGTGCAATCATAATCCTCTGTAAAGGCATGACGACAGCGCCATGCCCAGTTGAAGACTGTAGCCAAAGATGTATGACTCAAGCGATCAAGTTTCTATCCTGAATATTTGTTTTTCTACTTTTCTCCAGGAGTCCTTTTAGAGTTTCAAGTTTATACCCCCCTGAAAGATATTCAGTCCAACTTAAAGCTAAAAATGATGAAATCAGGGCTCATGTTCCTGTCGTTACACATTTTGTTTATGTTATTTCGCACCGTAAAAAAGAAAAATCATGTTGTAATAGCATCATCAGTGCTTTTAAAATGTAATTGATATGTAATGCATTTTTGTGCCATATAAATGCATGGAGTACATGCCAATGTCATGTATAATAATGTAGGACACATTAAACAACACACTGATATGGCTTGTTAGTGATTTCACTTGACAGCTGCTTTCTTTTAAAAAATAAAATAAAGGTTTTGCATAAAAAGGTGCAGTTTGACAGCACGTAATGAAAAGTAATGACACATGTTAAGGTAATGGGCTTAGGGTAATACAAGGACACATTTATAATGCTTACTCATACAGTTTTCCAGAAACACTGCATCGCAAAGCCAATAAATAAAACAAATAATACTGTACACGGGTCACACAATTCATTTGTTATTTCCTGAAACTTGAACATTTCACACTGACTTCATGAATTCAATGTGACAAAGTTGTAGCACCACTTGGAAGGAAAGCCATATCACACAGGCTTATCCCATTACAGAAAACATATGCATTTGATGATGCAGTCAATTTTGTGCTCTGTCCTTTTTTTTACTTTTACATGACAACTGCCCAGCTATTGAAGAAATACACATTTATTAGCATGTCATTTTTCTTCATTTTCTTTTCTTTTTTTAATTAAAAAAAATTAGCTTGGGGTAAAATGTATTTATACCTTTATTGTCTCTTTGAAACGTCCCTTTTCATTAAGAAACCCCAGATTTTTAATTCATCAGGGTCTGCAGCGCAGACCAGGGCGTATCAGGGCGCAGTGCTCGAAGACGTCTTTCTTTGTTGGTTTGCCATCACTGGCCTTTGGTTGACTGAGAGATGCCGAGTATCCTGAGAGCAGATCTTTTCAGCTACAGTATATAAACAAAGCTGGGATTTTTCAGTTTCTTTTAGACATGTCCATCCTATTTGCTTTAATCAAGATTACTATTTTGTTAGTTCCTCCACATAATTCTTGTCTTTATTTGTGTTTTCCCGATCACATTCCTGTGTAGTGCTGTCAACCTCAAGTTCTTGTATCCAGATGTCCGGCATCACAGAGAGAAAATGAAGAGCACTTCCAAAGAAAAGGCTTTGTATTTCAGTGCTCGCCACATGCTTAAAACCACAAACATATTTTGCAGTCTTTTGACTAACTACCTATCTGCCTGTACAGCGGACTGAGTCACGTCTTGGGATTATAGGTTTGAATTTGAACATGACTGGCAGCACTGCTTGCCGTAGAACTTGTGGTTGCAGACTCCATGTTGGGGCACCAGGTAACACCAGCTGAAGTAATCCTGACATGCAAGTTCTGTGTAAAAAAGGAAAAAATAGTGAAAGTCATTTTCTTTTTTTGAGATGTCATTTAGAGAACTTTGTCCACACTACATTCAGCAAGCGCTCTGGTACCTTTCTTCTCAGGTTGCGGACAGAAGTTGGTATTGCAGGCCTGGGACACTGCAGGTTTTAGATAAACAACACAGCCGGGTGAAGGTTTCTTTTCTACCAGACACTGGACCGTCCTGGCCTGCACTCCTCCTCCACATGTCACCGTGCACTGTGGAGAGCAAAGCAGCAAGGAACGGATTATGGATAATGTGGATCTCCTTTGTGTGACACATTCAGTCCCTCCTCTTGTTTATATTACCAAAGTGGAAATTCTGCTGATACCTGAGACCAAGGAGACGAGTGCCATTCTGGCCTAGCCGGAGGGTGGGCTGGATAGCTCAGATGATGCGTCTTCCATTGGTGGCGCACTGATTGCGTTGTGCGGACATGGCATTCAGCCAGAATGCAGGGCCTCTGAAGCTCTACTATGGGTTTGGGAACATGGTGGCACTTCTTGGCAGCAAGCTCCCTGTATTTTCCTGCAGTGTCCTTTATTATGAAATAGAGAAATTCACTAAAGCTATAGATGCCATTATATAACAGAGAACCTCCAACAAATCAATTTATGAACAAAAAAGCAAAGAAAATAATTAAAATAATATTCAGAAATGAGGATTTAAAGACAATTTATATGCAGCAAATTATTATGATGTTGAAAAATGACTTTTTGCTGCAACGGAGCAAACGCACACACAATACACACCTTCTCTGCGCACTTGATGAAGCGTGCCTGATAGCCGTGACCACATGTTACTGAACACTGCATGTGGAACAGAGACAGAGAGCTTATTCACATTAGCTAAAAATACATTTAAATACTGAATAAGTGCTGTTTTATTCATTTTAATTTCATACCTCTTGCCATGTGGAGACAAACCACTGGACCTTGCGTTGTTTCTGGCAGCGTCTGATGAAGCAGGAATCCTGACCAGCAGGTTTTGGCAGGCCTGCGCACTTGCTGTCGGGTAGCGTGTGTGCCTCGGTACCCGGGTTAGAGCTCACACACAGCACAGTCCTCTTCTTCCAACCATTGCCACACTTACGTGAGCACTGCCAAATAAAAACAAACATGATATCTGATGGTATTTAGGGATTGGAGCAAAGCTTTCTCTTAATTAATGGCTGATCAGTTGGTTTAAATGCTACAGTATTAACAATATTTGTGATCATATAGTTAGACCAAAACTGTCATGTTATCTTCCGGCATTTTTCAACATCATGTCAAGGCCTTGTTTTATGTTACACCAATTTTTATTGTTCATTAACAAATACATAAAAATGTAGACTAAGCTGGTTTTAGTTTTTCGAGAATTTTTTTCCACCTTTCTAGCAGAAGGAACAAATTTTTCAAAATTAATTCAGAGTCTGACATATTTAATTTAGCTATTACCTGGCTGGAACACCGAACACACATGCGGAACATCTTAACAGGCCAACTACGCACAAATAGCATTTCAAAAAAGCTGCTATACAGCATAGTCACCACACAATAGCTTACTGTGCTTTACTTCCTTAATAATTCCTTTGAGGTACTCTAGCAATTCCCTCAATATCCTTTTTTTAATTCTAGACACAGCTAATGGGACAATCTAAATCTTGAAGTGATTCACTACAGCCAATAAACATGGGGCTGTGACGCACTACACCGTGCCACAAGCTACCAGGGGGAGAGCGAACTGGACCCCACTTGTGCCATGTCGTTGACGATATTTGGTGTAAAAAGGCAGTTAAAATGTTACAGTGAGACAAGTCACCACACAGAATGTATAGGAATTGGAGAGAGAACAAAACACTCGAGGTCTCAGCAGGCACATTCATAGTTTAAAGCCACTGAGATCACTGTCATAAAATGTGGTGAAGCCATTAAAGCTGGGGCAAACTTCGCAACTCAATGTGCAAAGCTCTTTAGGGCTTACTGGGCGAGCGAATGACTTCAAAGGGGCTTTTCAAGCTGTTTTCTTCAGCAGCAACGTGCCAGTACAGTACTAAATCAGCGTAAACAAACAGCATTAAAGTTTCACACTTTTACCTGTGACCACGACCCAGTTGTCCAAACCGGTGGACAGCTGTGTGTGTTGCACATCTGCTTCCTGAAAGGGGATGACTGGGCACAACGAGAGTCAGCCAGGGTGTCCACGTCAGTCTGGCTGGTTCTCTGGACACACTGGACCTGCCGAGTCTGCTCCCCTCCTCCACAGCTTCGGTTGCACCCCCCCCACTCTCCTACAGACCAGCTGGGTCAACACAACGGAAACCCACTATGTCAACACGCACAGTTTCACAATCAGTTAGACAAGTGTGCAGGAATTAATGACAATTGTTGTTATTGCGGTATTATTATTAATACTATTATTGTGGTATTGTTATTGTGATAATCTCTGGTGTATTATGGAAGCCATCTATGTTACTAGTATACGTTCTGTTTGTTTGCCAGCAAAAAAGCAGTTGGGCAAAAAAAAACAAGAACGGGCTCAGGAACAAGGACAGTTTTTACCCTTGAGTGGTGATTTCCACCACCCTAGTTCCCACCATAGTCCACACTAGAGTGTAAACGTGGCACAGAAATATTCACACACTCCAATACAAACGCATACATATGGTAAGAAGGACATTTTAATTAGATAACGACTCTGTCGGTGCTGCTAAATGTATTTTCTTATCTTTAATAACTTACCTTTTTTAATTATTCTATTTTTAAAATAATTTTTATTTTAACAAAAAGCAACACAGAATTTCACTGTGCTATATAATATATAGCACAGTGAAATTCTGTGAAATTCTATATATAAAATATATAACGACAATAAAGATCATCTATTCCTATAACAGTGACTGCAGAAGAGTGTCGAATCTAAGACATTTCTTCTCTCCAGTGGCATGTGCAGATGTTTCAAAATAAATCTAAACTAAATTTAAACTAAATTTGATATAAATTGTATACTGTGTAGGTTATTATTCTAAATATCAGTCTTTATATACAACCCGAACAACCGGGCTTAGAGCTGTAATTACAACCTCTGTAACATTTTAACCCCCTTGCCTGGACAAACTGAATCCCAATCACCACTAAAATGAAACAGTGCCACATATTTCTTTTGTAGAGTACACTCCAAACAGATATGTTGGCAACTGCAAAAAAATGGCTAGATCGAGGTACCTTTTAAGCAGTTCAGTTTATACCATTTTAATGCATTTTTCTTCCAAGACTGCGCCTCAGTTAAATGTGTTAAGTTGCCTAATCCCCAAGCCTTCGCCTTCTTAAAGCTTTGTTGCATCTCTTCCAAATGACCCCAAACTAAGGGTGCAGGCAGCTCAATCGCTCAACACACACTCTGTTATTCTTTCTCTAACTTCACCCCAGTATACCCACCCAGCCTCCTACGATTTACCCCAAACAACCCAAAACACTGCTGTCAGCACACTGAGCTGTGTATATTAACAGTCTAAACTTTATTTGCAGTAATTTGGTGCATCACTTGCTTGGAATGCTGCAGGAGGTCAGTGAGAAAAGCTCTGAAGGGCATCGTATGTGCACTATCAAATGTAAATAAAGGCACAAGTAGAAAATCTATCAGGTCTTTTGACATGTTACGAGGATGATACACACTGTCGTATTAGCAAAGGGCGGTTTAGGGGGAGAGAAAGCGGCATGTAGAGATGAAAGTTTCAGTTCACTCGTTTATTTTAAAAAGCAGACCAAGTAATCAACACATGTATTTAACACATTTAACATGTTGACATAATATTTATTAACCTTTGGCAAAGAAATGTTAGCTGAACTTTGATGGCGTCATTAAACACATAAATAAATGCAAGCAGAACGCCAACCGAACCCTAAGTGCAACACGCCCTTCAAGAGCAGGGATTTTTTTTTTTTGGTTTGTTAAACTTTTATTTTTGGTTTCAAGAGGTACATAATTCAGAATACCTTGTATTTTTTTTATAAACATATTTCCATAAATGCAACTATTACAATTCCTAATATGCACAAGATTACTATGTCATAGCATGCCAATTTGTAGTGGCTCGCTGATGTCACTCGTGTAGCGTTTAAGAACACTTATGATGACATATTGTTTTGGCTCTCTTACCCCTTCTTATATATCTCTTCCTGCACAGGAACGTAAAATATAGCCATCTGGTGTACAGTTGGCAAAATATTTAAATGTATATGATGATAAAGTGCACATTGAAACTTTATTTCACACTCCGGGGTATTTACTTTTAGCATGTAAATATCAACACAATCACTTCACAGGAACAGCCATTGAAATAATATACTGTTTAATGCTGGATCAAGTTATAGAGCACCTTGTGATCTTTGCCTCGGCTGGTATGAGTAACTGTGGTTGAAGGATGAGTAAGCATCATGCTCCCTGGACAGAAGCACAAGAGCTCAGGTGTCCTGTGGTGTGTCGGATGGCTTTGGAGATCTAAATGACGCTGTCTAAATGCACACCAGGGCATTAAATAACCTCTGACCAGTGTTTATAGCTTTGCCACTGTGCGTGTCTGCTTGGACTTTCACATGTATATATCACTGTGCGTGTGTGTTTCTTTTCAGTGTACACCAACAGTGTGAGACAGAGTGATATCATGCTCTAAATCTGAGTGGGCATCGGAAACCTTTTTCCATGATGTAATGCTTCTTCAGTCCAAATCACTGGTTGCAAACGCAGCAAAATTAAATAACTACACGGCCTCAGAATAGTATGACATGTAGAAATAGACTGGTGACCACAGCCTGCTAGTCTGCACTACACTTCACTTTTGCATGTTTCGGTCAGTCCAACAAACATTCTGCTTCAGATCACAGTTCATGCATGGCGAGGGCCCACAAACTGTAAAAAAAAAAAAAAACTCATGCACTTTGATAACTTGAATAAAAGAAGCACATGCACAAGTTTTACCAAAAATGCTTAATTCTAGACTGGATATTTGACAAAAGTATAACTGAAACCCGTTTAGCTTGAATAAGGTATGAAATGGAACTGGAAAAGGACATTAATCAGGCAACTATATCCTATACATGTTATGGATGTTTAACAGGAAATCTGAGCATTGTATGGACTGCAATGGCATAAGAAGGTCTAGGGAGGATGTAAAATTTACATCCTCCCTAGACCGGTGTAACCTGCTCTGCATTCCTGTGCATTTACATTGTAAATGCACAGGAATGCAGAGCAGGTTACACCGTAACCAACAGGAAAAATACTGTAAAGCCTATCTAATCTTATTAAGTTGAAAATATTCTGCAGCCACAGGAGAACTCTCATTTTGAGAGTCTTTATTGTTATCAGAAATCGTTTATACATCAAGAAATGCTGGGTCTTGCTCAAAACAGTGAAAATCTATCTGATGTTGCTTTATGTGCCTTACCAACACATGATTCCCATGCACACACATATAAACACGCATATGCATGCACACCAGAAGCTCCAGCTTTAGATAATGAAGGAGATAATCCTAAGAGACAGGTGTAAACTGTTGTGAGATTACTTTACAGCCTTTATTATCACTGCTTCCTCAGCTCAGTGTACACACGCAGGTCCATTAGTGGCTAAACAGTACAAGGCAAGCAAAGAAGAAATAGATTATGTCAGAGGAGCATGCACATCTACCATGAGTGAGTAGAGAAGTGCGAGAGGGAAAGGGCAAATATGAAGCGGAACATATTTATAAATGACTTTTAAAAGATACAGACAGCAGAGAGACAGAGGAGCAGACAGACAGCATGGAGAGTGTTTGTCATGCAGTCACAGTCTCACAAATCCCCGTTGAGAGATTGGAAGTGCTGTGGCCTGAGCACAACTTTGACTGAACAACAGCTATCCTTGGCTGACTGCTTGGTTGTACCAATGTGAGTTTTAGTGTGTGTGTGTGTGTGTGAGTGTGCATGTGTAATTGCTGGGAGTTGGATAGAATTAAAAAGGTGATGGAGAAAGGGAAAAAGATCCCATATTAAGGTATCCCACCTATTAGATTTATGGTTATGGTCAAGCCTGAAGAAGCACAAGTGATGGCCACTGCAGACAGGGTCTTAAAGCAGTCTTTGTATGTGGATGCATGAGAAGTGGAAGAGAGGTCTCAAAAGGGATGTATTTCCCCCTCTTTCCAGCAACATCTAGTTTTCATGATGCCATTATGATCTATTTACCAAGAGCAATATAATTAGATTTTCCACTTTAAGTATGGTATAGAAACATAATACCCTACCTGGATTTCCATCATGTCTATACAGTTATCATCATGTAGAAATACTTCCATTTGAGTTGTGTTATTTCTGTGCAAAGGGAATACAGGAAATAATTGGCAAACGTAGTTTAGACCACTCAGTGAGTCTTGTATCAATATAAACAAGAACTAAATGAATTAGTCAAGCTTGGCATAACATTGTTGTAGCAAATAGTCCATATATTCATCAATTTCTACAGACCAAGTTTTACATAGCTTGTTGCAATTTCACAGTGGAGTCCACATATTTTATGCTTTGGCTTGTAAATTGATTGTATATTTACGAAACCAACAAGTCTACTTTGATTGCAATTTTTGTATCAAAAATAGGCATGTTTCTTTTTAGCATGTTTGTTATTGGTTTCAGTCGTGTGTACTAAGTATAAACCTAACAAATTAATGTTGAAGTACTCTTTGTTTCCTTTTAAGAAAACAGCTTGAAGTACTGTTTCAGAGTTTGCGGTAGCATTGTGTGTGTATTCTCATATACAGTAAGTTTACAGACACAGTGGACGCATTTGGAAAGGTTATGTGACCCAGAACAACTTGCAGCGTCTTATGTTTACGCAAGTTCACAAAAAGGAGTCGTTTCCATGTCTGATAGTGTTCCTTTGTGTGTTTCTGTGCAGGTGTAATTTTTGACAGTGTGTTAGGAATCATTATGCTGAAAAATGAAGCTATTGCCAATCAGACACTTTCCAGATGGTATTGCATGCTGGATCAAAATCTGAGGATACTTCCCATTTTCACATCCAAATTTCAAATTTGGATTCATCACTCTGCATGACATGCTGCCACTGATTTTCAGTCCAGTTCTTGTGTAATTTGGCATATCTCAGCCTTTTCTCGCTGTTTCCCCGTCCCTAAAAATGGCTTCTTCACAGCCATCCTTCCACTGAGACCATTTCTGATGAGGCTTCAGCAAATAGTAGATGGATCACCTGTTGGGCCAGATGCATCCCTCTTGTCCTGTGTCAGGCCTTTGATGGATCTTTTTCCTGTTTCTTAAAGACATGACTTTCAGATACTGTTGATCTGGTGTTGATGCTTTTTAGACCTGCAGCTTCCTTCTTTTGTCCTCCGCTTATTCAGTTTCCTCAGATTTTATAAGGACACATAGCTCATCATGCCAGTTGTTGTCTGATTGGGAATCACCTTGTTGGTGCAAGAACTGCATTATGCCTCTCAATCTGTGTTATCTTTGACATTTTTTCATAGAATCAACTAAATGATTATGTGTTTTTGTGGCAGGCTGCTACTAACAAAGTATCTAAAGAAATAATTTAAAATTGTTCTTTGCTATGTTGTTTGTTATGTGTAGATGCAACACCATTGTATCCCTTGAGTTAGGTGCCTTTTTAATGCTTGACTCGCTCACAGGTCAGTGTTAAGTGGCTTCTACAAAAATCATGGAGAACTACTGCTCAAGACCACTTAAAAAAAATGACAACAATGTCTGGTTCCTTGGAAGAATAAACAGAAGAAATGATTGGTGCCACATGGCTCTCAGATGCTAGCGTTGGTGCTAAATACTGGCAAATGGTAAGAGACAGAGGATGTTGAAGGTTCTGGCAGACAGCAATGAGGTAGATTCAAACCCTCCACGAACAGTAAAGCCATGTAGGCACTTCACAGACCTTTCTTTCCAAACAGACATGAGCTGGAGCTGAGGAACATTAATAATGGCTTCAACTTACTATGTAATGCAATTCAATGCAGCATTAAAAATGTTATTGGTTCCACCTAACTGAGAGGTCATCGTGTCTTTTGTCAGCTAGGCCTTTTCAATGCATATGAAGCGAAGCATTTATAAACAGCAAAAAAGCATAAAGACACAGTTTTGGTACCACCATCTGTGTTGCATTTAAATTGTCAAGCATGTTACTGTTTTAAGATTTTGACTGCTTTCACACAACAACGAACAAACCATCCCCATTTAAATGTGGCTCTCCCTCTTCAAATGGAAGGCCGTAAGATGTGGTTAAATGCCTTAAAGAGTAACCAAGCTTGACCTTGTTGAGATTGTTTTTGTTACCATGCTGAGCTTAAATTGTACACAATAAAGTAACAAAAACACATTTGTCAGGCATTAAAAAAATACCCGGTAAAAGTAATGACAGAAAACTCCAGGTGGAGTACAGAGGTTGCCCTCCTATCTTAACTTTTGGTAAACCTTTATTCAAAATGCCTCGCGTGTCTATGAGTAAAGACATTTTTTATCCTGTACAGCTGGCAGTGCTGTGCTGTGATCATGGCACCATTTTTTTCCCCTTGAAATGTGTTCATTTCCTGAAGACTATCTATCTATCTATCTATCTATCTATCTATCTATCTATCTATCTATCTATCTATCTATCTATCTATCTATATATATATATATATATATATATATCAACGCCATCGCTGTTTTAATGTGAGTGAGTATGAGACAGTCTTGTGGTCATCGTGTAGCATTTTCCTAGGTTACCTGTTCCAAAATGGAGACATACGCGAACTGAGCGAGAGGAAAATATTCAGGCAATGCCAGAGCTATTCAGAGGAAAAATCCCCTTTTAAACAGCTGTTGGTTACTATAAAACATGAGATAAACGCTAACATAATTGGGATTCCATGATTTCAGAGTTGATTGCATAATATCGATGCGCTGTTTAATACTGTATCCACATTTTCTTCTGCCTTGATAATTTTTTAAGCATACTTGGTACACGCCCTTGAAAATGCAGAATGAGAGTGATGACTTCACAAGTAAGATAGGTTCCAGTGAAAAGCACTGAGAAGACAGGAGATGGGGCTAGAAGAAAGACTATGAATATAAATGCATGACAGCTAACAGACTGTTGTGGTTTAAGACTACTGGCGGCTCTGATTTTGGGGTGGGGTTGGAGTAGGGACACTGAAATTTGTCTTAATGAGAGGGTGAGAAAGTGTGGGTGGAAAAGAGCTTCAGAAGTAACTGAAGTCACCACCTTCTGCTGCCCTGCCATGTCTTCTGTGCAAGCATGCCAGACAGCAGCTGAAGGCCACTCATTCTGCTTTTGGCAAAAACAACAACAGCATCATGCAGCATGATTGCATGCAAGATGTACTGTATATGTTGCATCACATTTTAAGCACACAAGGGCAGACACACCGCCCCGCGAGACACACATTGCAGGCAATGCATTAGTAGCACTATTACGATTTCTTTAATATAGCTTTCTATTAAATGTATTTACTTTGAGGCTCCTGCCACATCACATTACAGTTCATAGAGATACTAAATATTATTACAGAAAGCAAGAGTCACTGCAACAAGGCCTTATTGTACCCAACTGACCTTCTAGTTCTTCTAGTCTTCTTGTAAGGTTTTTTTTTGATGGTTTGGTTTGGCTACTGCGTGACATTTTAATAAATGTGTTGGACACAATTCACAATTGCACACACAACAACAGAATTTTGCCAGACATGCACATGCAACACTGACCAAGATGAGGTCAGTGTCCCAGCTAAATCCCTCTCTGCTCATGAATCAATGCACAACTTGTCACCAGCGTCCCCTTCATTTGCAAGAATTTGGCTGATATTTCAAGGGCTAAGAGTGTTCATGGAAATACTCACAATAGGGGCACAGAGAAATGGATGCCTCAGCAACAGCCCACAAAGGTCTCCAACAAAGCCTCTAGGTAAATTCTTTCAATATTAATTTGAAGACAGACATCTCTGTTTGCTAAAATGATCTTTCATTCACAAAACATTTGAGTGCCACTTTTCAGTTTGCATGATACAGTGTAACAAGGTTCAGCATTCTGCCTTCCATAATCTTTATGGAAACAACATTTAGGCATGGAAAGCCTAAAGCTTTTACTTTCTTATTTATTTATTTATTTTTGCACGCCTCATTAAAGTCTGACAATGCTTTTCACAAAGAGTACTGGAAATAATATCATCAGTTGGTCCCTGCAGTTTTAGTGATATTTGGTGATATTTAAATGCCATGCCCCATCCTGTATGTAAATATCCAGTCTTTAAAAAAACATATCTATATATTTGAAACTGTTTAAATCGCGAATTCTCCCTTTATTTGAAACCACTGCTGTCCTAAGAATGCCTTTCACTCACACGTTTTTCTGGCTACAGGACCTTACACAACATGACACTGACCAGAGCAGTGCAGACAAGGGAGGGACATGTCCCCTGTGTGTGTTCATATATATCTTGCCTGTCAACGGGTGAACCACTTCCGATGATGTCCACAACATCACGCCATGTTGACTGATCTTTGTTCCTCTGTGTTGGCTCTGAGCGTCAGGGGATATAGACAGTGACCAAACCACCTAAACTTAGCCAAGATCCTACAGAACTACACCCTAAAACCACATAATCAGGAGTGGGTCTCACTCCCACTTTCCCTCAATATGTTTGTGCCACTCAAGGTGACCCCGCTGACATTTTACAACAACTGGGAAAGCCTGCTTAACCACAGCAATCTGGAAGTGCATCTCAGCTTATGATAACATTTCCTACTTCTCAATTAGTCTTGGGCCAGCATCCTGGTATAGCCTTGTGGGAAAAATATGCTCTGATCAGCAGAGTTTGGAAGTGAACCAGGATGTCCCACCAAATAAACTGGCAGTGCATTTTGTATACACCAGCGTGCTGGACATCTAAAAGAAAAAAAAAAGTTTTAGGTGGATCCCGATATGGCCAAAGAGCTCATGTTTTGTTATGAGCTTAGGTCCCAAAGAGATGATCCATGTGAATAGGTTTACAGGTCCTTGGCTTGCTGCATTAAACAAACACAGAAGCTAACCATTCCTGACAGTCGGTGAAGTTTTCATGCTGAACTGGATAAAGACATGAACAGAATATCCAGTGGAACTTCCCTTTCTTCCCTGTGTCTCACACGCATGTTCTGGCCAAAATGTAAGTTATTTTTCATTTGAAGTGAGGATAATGTCATCATCACAAAGCAGGTGCTTTAACGGGTCGGAAAAGGGTAAAACATATAGTCAGTCCTGCCTGACACCCTTCATTGGCTTTATTATGAGGAGATAGCGTGGGAACTTTGGAAGAATTCACTCAAGTAATAAACACTTTTGACAGAAATTACAGAACAGATGTGTAGGTGTTGCAGACCAGCAACATGTGGCAGTGAGAAAGAGAGAAGGAGAAAGAAGGTGAAAAGGAGAGAAGATGGGAAGATGGCAGGATGGGAGAGAGTAAGAACAAAGACAAAGAGAAAGAATACTATTCGCTGCCATGTTTTTACCTTGAATAACTGGATGCGAGTGTATTTGGCTGGTGGCCCTAAAGCTGATCCTCTGGCTACCTAAGGTGCAAACATAAATTGCACGCATGTAGAAAATGTTCACCATTTACAGCTGAACACATTTTGGCTGTCCCATAGCCAGAAGTAGACGCTGGCCCTTCCAGGATATGTCAACTGAAAAACTGAATAATTGACAAAGCCTGAAGTCTTAAAGGGCCAAACATTGTGCCGTTTTCCATCCAAAATATGTATCTGGAAAATATGAGAAAACGTCTGCACAATTCAAATACCATTTTTAATAATGTCCAGACTGAGAGCCATCTAAAACCAGATCTGCGATATATTGATGAGGTCATTCACAATTTTTTTAAAAGCCACAAATTATTTCGTTTGACTTGCATGAGTTGTGATGTTGTAACGACATAAAGCCATCTTAACAACAGAAGTCTACAGCCATGCAATCAGTTCTATGATGCTGCACAGTGCGGCCTACAGCTAAATGGTTACAACCTGCTGCTATTGCATTATTTGTCATATTAACCATGTTAGTTTAGCATATTAACACGCAAAATCTTGTTCATTTGTACTACATACAAAGCATTGCTGAGGGTGAAAATGTCAACTGCTTTCCAGGTATTTAGTTATAGACTGTCGAACCTTTCCTATAGTTTTGTTTCAATCTAATGGTGGTGCCACATGCAAAGTTAGGAAATTAACAAAGTGACTGGATCTTTACCTGAATGCCTGTAACCTATCTAATGTGAGTCAGAAGTCACTGGGATTTATTTCCTGGACACAATGACTGTCTGTACAGAGTTTCACTGCTACCCGTGATATGTGTGTGATCATGAAATTTGGCATTTGCAGTCCATGCATTTGTCTATTATCATCCTCCTGATCCAAAACTAGGAGCTGAACTAAGCTGATATCTATGAGATATGAGGTAAAACAGAGAAAAGAAAATCACTCACACTCACAGTTCCACTTATGTCCAATTTAGAATATTTTGTCAGTTAACGTAAAATGTATGTTCCAGTCACACCAGTACAACCAGACGCTTCTTGCTGTGATGTGACAGTTACAACCAATGGACCATTTTCCAATCGTAACACAGATATTTTAATTTAGACAAAAGGTAGACCAATAAATATGCGACTAGGCCAACTAAAAAAACACTATACATGTTAAAAACCCACTCAAATCAATGAACATATTTTATATTAGATGATGACTAGTAGGGATGATGAGCAAACATAACAAATGCACATGAAATTGCTGATTATCTGACCTGGGAGGACACGGTTGGGTGTTGCAGGGCATCAATCCAGTAGCTGGTCTTGATCTGGGATTGCAGTGCGACACATTCACCTGCACTTTCAAGTCTTTGTAGCATGCTGACTTGGTGTTCATTTGGCCTGCATGGGTTACAGATCAGTAAACTTAGAAATCGCTAAAGAATACAGTTCTCATCTGCTATTTAACTACTATAAAATCAACAAAACTGCATGATGGAAGATGGAACCACACGTTCACAACTTCTGCATATGTAATTCAAATAAATGTTTTTGACTAACATTTGTGCAGAAAAACTTCATTTGATTCAATTCGCTTTACTAGATTAATCTAAGTAAACCTTAAATCACAGGTTAACAGATCCCTTTGATTATTATTTTAACTTAGGCAGAGTCAGTCTGCACATCTGAGCTCATATAGGTGACTTAGTCAGTCACACTCTTTAATAAAGCAAAAGATTCTCAACTCATCACAACCTGCAATCAGTATTCATTGAGGTGGAGGTGGCTAGGGGGTACTGTAGCAGACCAGGGTGGACAACTTTAACCTCCAGGGTCAATCAATAGGAATTCTACACTAAGACCTTTGTTCACAGTGATGACGCTAAGCAAGCGCACATGCACAAATATAGCCATGCCTACACAATGCACCCTTGTTCCTCAACCTCTGGCCACAAATTACCTGCCCAGGGGACAAAGGCTACTGGTTGCAGGCAGGCATGTGTGTGCTTGCAATGTGTGTGTGTGTGTGTGTGTGTGTTTGTAATAGCAAGTCTCCAGTTGAATAAGGCGAGGTCCCACCAGTTTGAACCAAGAGCCTCTAATGTCCCCTCAGTAATGATGGGAACACTCTCGTCTCCATTTAACCTGGAGCTAAAAGCCTGATTATAGGTCAGAGAGGCCAGAACTAAGCTTTAGGCTTAGTCTACTGATCTACAAATTGTCCTCTTCATCTAAGGTTTTAGATCAAGATTAGAGCTGATGTGTCCTTTTTCATCAGTGCAACTGAATTGCTTCTTAAAACGTTGCATCTATGAAAAAACAAACATAAATCCCCCCAAACAAACAAAACATTTGATTTTTTTAATGTTTACTCGTACCTCCAGCACAAGTGACAGAGCACTGGGAGCGTATGATAGCCCATGTGTAATTGTGCTTGATGCGGTTCTTTATCAGTTTCTCATCAGCTTTCTTTAGAGTATATTCCCAATGCACACCAGGATTCCAGCCCTGCAACAGCACCTAATGGAAAAAAAGGAAATAAATAGGCAAGTAAGTCACAATGAACAAGGAGAAGGGAAGTTGTTACTGAGACAAATGACCTACTACCTCTATTACTAGAGTCTCATTGGTGGGACCGGCTGATATGAGACTCTCTGGTCTGTTATATGGTCTTTTGTACTCAAAAATTGCTCCAGCAATGGGGTGTCGGCCAGGCCAGTCCACGGTCCAGTGGCCATTAAGGTAGTAGCGTCTATGTGTGTCCCTGACAGCCAAGTAGGAGCTGGAGGAATTCAGTTCAATCACACGGATACTCCGAGCTCCAGCTGGGATGGTTATCACTGCATAGTACTCTGAGAAATATTAGAAGACGCTAAATAAGCATTAAAAGTGGCATAAAACTCCAGCAAACAAAACCAAATGTTAATAATATGATATTGAGCTCCACAGATTTTATGGTGACGACTGCACCACACAAGCTTTGTGGGACATGAAAACAAATATTAGCTTTTAAAACATTTCAAATAAAATCGCTAAAAACCAATGAAGTGGATAATTCATTTGTGACCTACGATTAGCAAAATGCTGTTTTGTGTACTGTCCTTTGTAAATCTTGCAGGTGGAGTTGTTTCCTTTACACACCCCACAAGCATCGGGCACAGCTGTGGAGCCTAAAACACGGTCACAGCCAACTCTCTGTGGAAGAAAACCATCAGCGCTTTTGATGACAGTGTAGATTACACACATAAAAACACAAGACTGCGTCACACTACGCATTCGATTACAACATTTACAAAATTCCTAAATTTATTATGTACATGGTGACAGGTCAATATTTTATTATTCGTTATATCTAATGTGGCAGACAGCAGGAGAAAAAAAAGTCTCTACTGATGTTCTTTACTGCTTAAATCCATTGTCAAACTTCATAGCACCACGTAAAAAACCTCACACACCCTATACATAAATGTAGCACTTTGACGTCAGTGTTTGGTTTCATCATGTTACTTTCTAACTGCTTAACATTTAACATTACCTCACACAGTCCATCAATACAGACATTAGAGCTGCCCGGTGAGCAGAGTGTCCCATCCTTAACTTTGCTGGCCAAGGCAAAAAAGAAATCATAGCCTTCAGCAAAGCAGTAGAGCTTGCATAGATCTTGATCTGGAAGAAAAAGAAAATAACCATATAAAAGGCCTTTTTTATGATTTCAAATAATCTTTAGTCATGAGTACTTTTTGAAATTCACGAGGAAAGCTTTCTCACCGTCCACTCTAGTGTATGGTCTCCAAGTGTAGAACCACCCTCTGAACTGTTTGCCGTTGAACTCAGCACACTGTTGTGCTCTATAGTCAACGGTGTTCCAGGGACAGTCTTCAGTATTGCAAAGTTTATATGACCTGGAGGAACCCTCGCAGAACTTCCCTCCATATGCCGGTCTGAAGAGATGGATTTAAACACGTAGAGTTTGAGCTTTTTCTGAATGAGACTCATAATAACATGCTTCGCATGAAGTATTTTATAGATTTTCTTTCTTCATCTTCTGTGTGTGACTGCATGTTTGTGTTGACACCCCCAACATGGGTAATAGTAGAGTGCAAAGAACTGAAATAATGATCATGGTAATAAAACATTTATGATTGTTTTCATCTGTAGAGTTTGTGAAATTCAAACTGAGCATGTTTCACTCCATATGTGTGTATAAGTGTGCCTTTGTGAAGGCTTGTGAAATCACAGGTGTATATCCTCGGGTTATGTTCCTAAAAATCCCTTCCACGAGACAAAAACAGCTTCTGCAAACTCTCCAAAATTCCTCTCCCTTATGTTCTTTCGTTTCATATCTCTGCATTTCGTCTTTTACTTTTTTAATCCCTTTTCTGTCACCCCCCCTTCCTGCTTCATTCTGCTTCCCTGTCTTTGTCTTTCTAACCCTTTACCACCAACTTTTATTTCCTTGTCTTTCTTTCTGCTCATCACTCTCTGTTTAATTTAGCCCACCACTTGTCAGGATCTTGGCATGATATGATAAAAAGGCATTTGGAATAGGGGCCCCTAACTGACTGACAGTGCCAATAATCATGAGTGACTGATGAGTTGGGGGCTAAATTAGCAGATACGTGACAGACCCATGTGATTTAATCACAGTTCCTAATATACTGTTTATCCTTAGCCAAACAACCAGAGGTACCACAGGTTATCCCTGTACCAAGTCTTCTGCATATTATAGTAAGAAATTATACAACCAGAAAACCATACTCTGACAGATGACGACTTTTAGTAGACTTTTAGAAAAATTTAGTAGAACTGCTCGTAGTATTTTCAGTAGTATTTCTAAGTAACACTTGCTGTGTAGTGTAAACAGTGAGGACATGCGTTAGTGTGGTTTACAGTAAGTATTATCTGTCAGCAGTACGATAGTTAGTATATAGCTTAGCATAAAGACTGAACACAAGGATTTACAGCTAACAAGGTTTGTCCACAGTCAAACACATCTAAAGCTCAATAATAATTCAGTATATCATCATAATATCTTAATTGTTTAATTAGAACACAAACACTTATTTGTGATACCTATGACAATATCAATTATAAGATTCCCATTTCAGAAGGCCCCGAAGTTAATTTAAAATACAAAAATGGTTTTAGTGGAGGTTAAAAATGATTCAAAGTTTTTAAAAGGATACTACGGACAAGTGGACGTGAGGACTTTTAAATATGGAGAAAACTAGGTGCTGCTTCCAGTTTTTGCGCTAACTCTCTGTTAGCGCTATGTTAGATGTAATGTAAATATAATGTTAGAGGCTGTTGCTGTGTCTTTCCCTACCTGGGATTGTTACATTGCCTCTCACGATAAGTAACGCCGCTCTCACAGCTTCTAGAGCATGTAGACCAGGAGGACCACTCTGACCAGTAGCCATGCTGAGGTCTTGGACCCTCATCACCCTGTTTTACACACTGGCCCCTACGACACCACTGAAGGGAATAAAAGAGCATTGATATATGGGAAAGAGAAAGATGCAGCAGAGTGGGGATTCAAATGGAAACTGTCAAAAATAGACATGTTTTTATCTTAATTACGAGGATCATTCTCACACATGAGGTCACACAGAATCAGACTGCGGCATCGTTCAACTTTGTCCTTCTCATATGTAGTATGTGGCATGCATTTCTCATTACAGGGAATCCTCTGTTTTTGGTAGAGTGTGCTGGGATCATTAACAGGATCAGTGAACATGCTGGCTGCAAACTCACTGGACAAGTGCTTTTCTAACATCTGTGCAAATCAGTGGGACTGGACTTAACAGAGATTTTGCACTGAAGAGCTGTGAGGTTAAAATCTGTTTAATACTCGATAAGATTGCACTGCCAATGTGCCTTCTTATGTGTACCTCTGCCACGTCAAGATATGACTTTAATTGTTAAAAAAAAAACTGTGGTCAGGTCCTGGTTACATTCAATTGAATTTTATTTATACAGCGCCAAATCACAACAATAGTTGCCTCAAGGCACTTTATATTGTAAGGTAGGCCCTACAATAATACATACAGAGAAAAACCCATCAATCATATGACCCCCTATGCACTTTGGCGACAGTGGAAAGGAAAAATTCCCTTTAATGGGAAGAAACCTCCGGAAAACCAGGCTCAGGGAGGGGCGGCCATCTGCCGCGACCGGTTGGGGTGAGAGAAGGATGTTCACAGTCTACCAGTAAAACCTTTTCAAGGTTATCTCATGCTCTTTCAGTTTTCAAAGACCAATTTCTTTTTCAGTCTGATCTCTGGTGGCCTGAAAAGCCATGAGCATATAGTGTTACTAGCTGCTTCTGACCAAGCAGCTTTCAAGCAGTGAACACTGCCAAATGTGTCCCTTAAGGCAGCAGAAAAAACTGAAAATGACACAATAGTACATAAAAACAATACAAAAATTAAAATCTTTAAACGTTTCAGAACTTCTTTGGGCTGCATGATGGTGATCATACAGGGAAAACTTTAAGCCATAATCAAGTATTACACACTGCACTAAAAACATGCATCAAAGGCTGAATCATTAATCAGTTTCAGTGTACTTCTTCTCCCAGAATTCCACACACAGAGCACATCCCTGGTATTGCATAAGCTGTGCTATGTCCATACATCGAACATATGCAGCTGTTCTTCTTACTATGTGAACAAGAACTACACGAGAGGCTACAGACCCACACGCCAGCATATGCAGACTCATGCACACCTCTCCAACTAATCTCATGGTCCTTGACTAAGAACTAGAACAGCTGATTTCCCCTCAGTTTTCCCCCCGCGGCTGAGTGCCACAGATTCCTATGTGAGGCTGTCAGTGTTTGTGCTCAGTTAATTTTCCCGTGGAGGGGGAGCGCGAGATTAAACCATCAAGTTTAATATATTGAGAAGCAAACGTTGATGAGAGGCTGTCAGGGGAGTGAGGGTAAGAGAAAGAGCAAGCCTCGGGTGGGAATCATCTTGAAAAGAAGAATGAAAAAGAAAACAAAGAATAAATAAAGAGGGCAGATTGCTTTTTGGATCCAAGCCAATTGCATATTTCTGCCACATCAGCAACAAACGAACTGCAGCTGCTCCCTGAGGTAAAAGAAGGAAGGACAGAGTGGTACCTAGAGCAACAACAAAAAAAGTTTTAATTTACAGTACTCTCAAATGTAAGTCAAAGTAAAGTTGCTGATTCGGCTTGGAAATAACTTAAATACTCCACACTGGAATATGAGGCCATTGCTATGTAAAAAAAAAACGCAGTTAAAAGAAGTGCAGTATCACTCAGTTCAAGCCATTTGCTTTCAAATGGCTGGACTTGGTGGTATTAGCACTACATAACACTCAAACACTCAATAAATGTTACTTATGTACATCACTGTTGCCTTTTCAGTGTATTCATAGCTATGGTCCATTGTCCTTTGCAGCTTAGTGACTTAAAGGTCTATGGTATCCCTAATACAAAGAATGTGTTTCACATTTTTACAAGCTTTCCCCTCTTATACTTTTATGCAGTTTTTTGGTAGTAAAGAAGCACTGCCAAAAAATATGCTAGGGCAACTGATATGCAGGAAGGAGAATTTGCCCTGAGAGTGAATCCAATTTTCACTGTGTTTAAATCTACTTTTCTTAAGTTAGCACACATAATAGAGTAAAATTCTCTTACTGAGTTGTGTTACTCTGCTGGATTGTATTTTTCTCACCAAAACTGAGAAGAAATGTGTGTGAGGCTCTTGTTTAGGCTATCCATGAAACAATATACTTTTTTTTTTTTTTTTAAAGAAAGAAGGCAAAGTTTGCTAAAAGCCATATCAATTGGAGGAACATTTTGGCTCCTTTGGCTATCAAGGAACAAAGGTTATCTTATTGGTGATATAACTAAAAGATTACGCTATGCCCTGAATAGATTGTGGATTTTTTTCAAGTTCACAAATGACATTTTGATAAAGGTATCTTCATTTTCCTGCTAGCAGTTGGAGCTGTCTTTGGTAAGACCACTTCAATTGCCTCTAAGGAAATGAATAAAAGAATCCAATAGAAGTCAGTGGCTCCCATGCCACTCATGTGATGCCACACTTGAGGTAAAAAAGCCTGTAAGTGTCAAACCCTTTAACCAAACACATCGCCATACACGCACATGCGCACACGCACTACATCATGAGTTAAGTCACCATATCGGGGCCGCAAGCAGAACCCTCAGCAGCTGGCATGAATTTGGTCTCACACTTCCTCCCAACACGGTGGCACCATAGAGCCTTGCAGATATCCTGGAACAACATAAGAGAGAGAGAGAGAAAGAGAGAAGCAAAGTGTAACTTACATGGAAACCCTAACGTCTTGCTCCAGATTCCAGAAACTGGATCATAATCATCCTCCTCACAACAGCTGTAAACAAAGCTTGCAGTGGGGAAAAATGAAAACTTGTAATAGCGTTTTGATTTTGCCTCTTGAGAGCTAATAAAACATGTTAAAGGAATCTTGCTGAATCTGCAACTGTCTGAATAATTCTTTTCTGGAGAGCTTCCCGTGTGCAGCAAATGTGAATATCCAAAATATTTATGCTTCAGTAGCTAGGGTAAAAACATCAACATCAATACATGAAATCTGGTCTAAGTGGTTCCAGCATCATCCCTGTTGCGGATCGATGAAGAAATCTTCATCTCTGAGGAAGTGAAACACCAAAGCAAAGAAGTAACACAGAACATAAAGATTAGGACAAAGTATTAACAGGGTACAACTGCTTTACCAAACTTACATGATGTAATTTCTGTGTTACTCAGTCATTAAAGATTCAGATGGGAGCACCGGCCTGTTTCCCTGCTCGCATTGCCTGAGAAACACAGCCTGCTGCTTTTTAACATGTCTACTCTGTTGCTATTTGAATGACTATATCAGATTTTGACAGCTCAGTGCAGATGCTGACAGACACTTCAGCCTCAGCTTGCTGCTGCCAAAAGCCACCATGGAATTCATCCCAAGGACTATTTGTCCATCTGTTTCGCTTGCTCTGGCCTTTTGTAGCAGTAAAATAATGGCAGAGAGGGGTTAGCGATGGGAGGAGAGACAGAGAGAAATGATGGACAGTGCGTCAGAGGCTGAGAAAGAAGAAAAACACCCATAAACATTATTCAATTTTTCCTATAGAATAGCCCATCCCTATCTAACTGCGGAGAGTATCATTTGTTCCCTCTAGTGGTACCTTATCTTGACAACAGCTGCCAAAACGTTTAGTGAAAAATGAATTCATTACACCCTGAAATGCACCACTGAGGCCGATTCTTGTGGGTTTTTTTTTTATGAGTAACAAGTGCTCAGAAAGACAGTGAGCATAATGGCTGCTTGGAGATTTCTCAGTCCAGTGCACCTTGCTGCTACCAGGTGCGCAAGAGTATGTTATAAATGTAATAATCCATGGATGTTCAGATGTTTATATAAGCACACAAAGAAGGACAGCATCAGATTTTCAGACTGGTCCACTTGACTGCAATAAATGGAAACCCATATCCTGTGTGTGATTAAATGCTATGGTGTTGCTGACCGGAGGCAAATATGTTCACCAGTGTATTATACAAAAAAGGTCACATTAATCTGTTAGAGGGACTGTGACAAAAATGGCTACTATTGGCTATTGGCTGCTAAGGTGCTGTGGGGAAGATGGATGGCGTATCCTTGTTTGTTTTCACAACCCTTAAGGTAGTTTAGAGAGCTTTGTATTACTTTTAAACACTGAGAACACCCCTGCCTGAATGGTTCAAACAATACAGATGCATGCTTGGCTCAAAGGTTCAGGTGGGATAATATATTTTGAGACTGATGACATTTAATAAGCATTTAAAGCCCTATTCAGATTATCTGGGAGAGTATTTCTAACAGTAAGATCAGCAGAAATGAGACAATGGGAGAGCAACAAGCAGAGATTCCCACTGGCAATGCTCCAGTGTATATTTAGTCATCTATCCCAGTGAGTACAGTATATCATGGGCAGTCTTCTAAGTCTCAGTCTTTGTGTGTGGATGCATGTGTGTGTATATGCACAAGGGCATGTAACCCGGATCAGTTTCTCTTTTCCTTCCTCTTTTTATTTCATTTTTCCTCTACCTCATTCACCCCATCCCAGTCTTGCATTCTTCGACTTTTTCCCCCCTAACTAACAACACATGATTGTTAAAAAAAGGTATCAAACGCTCACGTTCCAGTGGATGTGCCGATAAAGCCTCTGACTGGGATTATAAACCCGTTTTTAAAGTAGCATTAGACGGCATAAGAGAGTCAAAATCAATTTTTTACCTTCTTAAAATCAAGGGTGCAGAGTTTGGCCTTCTCCCCAAACTGCCATTTGCACTGTGTGTCTGCATCATACAGCTCGCCAGGCAGCTTCTCAGGGTATTGATACTCCGTGATTGCTCTTGGTTCATCTGATAGGCACAAAGCCTGGGCAGAACTGGGGAATTTGATAGGGAGATAGCAAAGGAAAAGCACAAAAAAGAGTTAAGTAGCTGGCATATGAGACTGCCTGCTGTTCACATAGAAATTCCAAAAGCAAGCATCACTCCACGTGTTCCATTGTTCCCAGCACAGTGACAACTATGAAGTGTAGCCATGGTAACATAACAAGTTGGCAAACTCAAAACCTGAGGGTAATGTTTTAATGCATCAGACAGTCAATTATGACAGACATAAAAAGTCCTTGCCCATATCGCTCATATCCTAACACCAGCAGGTGGTTTCCAATGTTAACTGATATGGCTGGTTACTATACAGCGATGTTTTACAGCTTAAACACTGCAGTCGGGGAATATAATACAAGAATATGGTGGAAAGAGCACGAAAAGGCAAAATATGCTGGAATGGTTCATTGTGTTAGTGAGTGGTCCTGATTGCTTTAGCAGAGTGTATGAGTGTCTGTGTGTGTATATGTGAGCTCTTCCATTGCTTTATGGGTCCTATGTGTCTAAAGAGAACAATGTCTGTTCTACAAGTGCAATTTTCTGGTGTTTTACATTATTCACATAATATGGTTCCTGAAAAATACATTACATTCAAAGTACTGTGTAATCACACACATCAGCAAGGACAAGTAAAGACTGAGAGGACCTAATGTAATTCACAAGTACAATTACAAAATGATTTGCAGGATATCTTGACAAATTCTGTTATGAGCAGTTTTTCATATTCACTGAGGGCAAGAGGCTTAAATAAAATGCACACACGGTTCTCATCAGCTAGTGATAAAAAAGCATCCTTTCTTTTCTATGATTCCCTCAGGATCTCCAGGCTCAACCCATCCAGACAGAGGGCTATTTATGTCTATCTGTTTGTTGCACACATAACACAGACAACAAAATGTTGAAAAAGCATAAAAGATTTAGCTGACTTCACTGCCATGAAGAAGACTGGTCACACTGGTCAGACTGGACTTTTTGATTAGCATTGCTGAAATCAGAGTGTCAACCAAACGTATCAAACAAACAAGTGTCCAATAAACATACTGTAAACTCATTTTGTGTTTACAGTACGTTTGCTGCTTGCAAACTTCCTATTAGCTTCATTTTAAATTAAGATGAAGTCCAAAAGTAACAAAGTCTGCCTAACTGCATTTCCAAAGTTCACAAATTTCCCATGCTGTTTCTCATTTGATTATTTTTATTTTATTTTTTACAGTTTTTGTACAAAACCAAGATACAATGTAGTATATCTGTTTCATAGATGGAAATGAGTGGTTTTATTACTTTAGCATAGCCAGCTGAGCAGCTTCCCTGTCCCAGTTTTTAGGCTGAGATATGTTATGCAAAAATTATCACAATCTGTGGAATTGACTTTTTGTGCAACTCTGATCATGCTTCTTCTTTCAGCTGCTCCCCTTAGGGGTTGCTGCAGTGGTTTGCATCTCACCCTATATTTATCATCCTCCTTTGTCACACCAATCCTTTGCATGTCCTCTTTTTATCCAGAAATCTTTGCTGTGCTCTTCCTCTTTCCCTCCTACATGGCAACTCCATATTCAGCTCCCCCTGTTTAATGTACCAAGTTTCTCTTCTTCATACATGTCCAAACCATCTCAAACTTTCCTTCCAAACTGCATATCGTGAGCAGTCCATCTAATGTATTCATTTCTAATCTGGTCCATCCTGGTCACTCCTAGTGAAAATATGTTTAACTCTGCCACCTCAGGTTGGCTTCCCGTCTTTTTTTTGTGTTACTGTCTCCAAACCATACATCACAGCAGATCTCACCACCAACTTGTAAACTTGCCCTTTCACTTTTGCTATAATCCTTCTGTCAAAAATCACCCCGATACTTGTCTCCAGTCACTACACCCTGCCTGCACCCTCATCTTCCCCTCTCTTGTGCACTGTCCGATGCTTTAAATGGCTGACTCGTCCACCTTCAGTACGACATCTCCTGCACCACCCTCACATACTTCTCTGCTACTCCTCCTCATACATTGCCACAGCACCTCTCTTGGAATTGCATCATATGGTTTCTCTAGATCTACAAAGAGTGCATCTCCTTCTGACCTTCTCCATACTTTTCCATCAACACTCTCAAAGCAAACATCACATCTGTTGTGCACCTCTCAGCCATACTGCTGCTCACTAATCATCACCTCTCTTCTCAGCCTAGCTTCAACAACTCTTTCCTGTAGCTTCATGGTATGCCTTATCAGCTTTATCCCACTGGACTTACTACAGCTTTGCACATCACCCTTGTTCCTGCAAACTGGCACAGTTTCTCCATTCCTCACACATCCTCTCACTCCCGAGGCTTGTGTTAAACAATGTGGTGAAGAATTCTACAGCCCTTTCTCCTAAACATCTCCATACCTCAACAGGTATGTCATTTGGACTACCTCCCTACTGCACTTCACTACCTGTGCTCCATCCATCCATTACTGCTCTCTCATTTTCTTCACTCATCAGCTCCTCAAAGTACTCTTTAGACCTGCTACCCATCCTTTATCCAGCTTGATCTCTCTGCCTAATCAGTTGATACAAATGCTTTACGCCTTCCTTAAACTCTCAACAAGAAGCTAAATAAGCACATTTCTCAGAGGAGTCTGAGAGAGAAGAGGATCTTGAAGCTTTCATGAGCCACTGATGTTTTGGTTGGTTTCACTAAGTTCAACAACAAAAACAACTTCAAGCAGCTTTTAAGGATTTTGCTTTCACTGTCATGAAGATTATCCATCCATGTCAGGCATGGAGGGATAAAGCATCTGACCATGCATACAGTCCGGCCGGTCTGTCATGGCTGACTGAAGAGAGGTAGATCTAGAGTGAGTGTAATATAAACTCTGCTGGCCGACATAACACTCCTCTCCATAGCAGATGAAGGAGACACGGTGGCGTCTGATGATTGCAGCTAGGAAAACATACAACATTTCAGCAATAATATCATTCAGTAATAATGCAAGATGACGACTCCTTGATGGTTTAGTGTTTCAGCGCTCTCCTCCATGTGACCTCAAGAGGTGATGGGAGTTTAATATAAAACTGACAGCTCTAACGAGGTTGAGGTCATCCCAGCTCTAATAACTCAGCGAGGAAATACACTGTCTGTCTCCGCCACTCTGAGCGGGGAGACCTGACAGTTCAGCTAACACATGGGTAAATTTAGTGGTGGGCACTGACTCTGAGCTATCTAGTTTCAAGTATACACACACACAGACACACACACCTACATCCGCAGACAAATAGAAACATGTCCAGACACATGGGCGCGTTGTCCATGATGGCTGTTTTCCCACTTGGGTGAACAGGCTATTAACAGAACAGTGCACAAACCAACTGCCATGCAAAAATACGGCTTTCACTAGCATGTATCTTGATGCACTATAAAAATGCATTTTGTAAACGAGCACTAAGAGAAAAGTAGCAGAATATTTCACTTAAATTAGCTGCTATGGTAACTACAGTGTTTATTTTACATATAGCTTGTTGTTCATTCAAAGCTTTGAAGCTGCTTTTGAAATATAAAATCTTTTAGAGGTTATAATATAAGTAAAAGTACAATTTTTCACTTGACACATTAAAAATGAAAAACACAATGCATGAATGAATATTGAAAGTGGCCAGTTTGGATAATGTAATTGTTGTGTTTGTTGTATGAAAACTCACAAAAAGGCAGTGATGAAAATTCTTAAATACACTTGTTTTATTTCTTTTAGCTTTAGTCAACACAATGAAAGTAAAAAACAAACAAACAACTGCTTACTTGAGGAAGCGGCTGAGGTACTGACGGCTGCAAGCAGACCAGGAGAAGACACCATTGTGACCAGCTAATGTGGGAGACATGATGTTGCCTTCTGACCTTTTACAAACATTCCCTTCACCATCATGGACCATTCCAAAACTAGAGAGTTAAAAAAAAAGAGATTTTTATTCACAAACTTTAGTGCCATAATCATCTACTTCACAAGTGACAAATGCAGAAGTTGTCATTCTAATAGAATATTTATTTTTACATTAATTAAAACAAATTTTGGTAATTTTTTTATTTCATTGTTGAACAAGGTTGAACAAGGCTGAATGTACTTCGGAAACCCTTACTTGTGTCCTGATTCATGGGCGATGGTGAACGCCAAACCCAGGCCAGTGTCCTCATTAATGGTACAGCTACGGTATTTGCTACACATCCCACTAATTGGAGCAAACCCTGCAAAACCAGTGACAGATTTTTTTCAAAGATTATTGTAATCGGTCAGTTAAAATAACTACTGTCAAGTTGCTTCTTCTCTGCTTTTTAAATCTCCATCGCAAGACAAATTTCCCAAATGATACGCACTGATGTGAATTTGTGGACAGCACATGTCGGAAACATCAAACAGCATTAGTGAATTAAAATCCTTCCATATGTTAACATATGGTGCTCTATGTAGTCGCACATGCTACCTTTTACTTCGCTTTAAAACATTCTTTCCCTATATTCACATCCATTCTCATATCTCTCATTTTCAGTTAAACTCTTTTATTCATCTCTCTTTATGCCTCTCTCCGTCCTCTCTCCTCCTGTCTCTCACATTTATAGCAACCTCTGGCTCTGAATCAAAAAGGCTAATCCACACGAGAGCCTCCCTTAACGTTTTTTCCTAAGAGTTTCATGGAGAATCTGGCCTTAAAGTTTGTTTGATTTACACCTCTAAGTCTTTGCCACAGAGTGCGAAGCTCATGTATATAACTAATGTGAGAAATAATATTAAATATAACAAGGGAGATTAACTGTGAGAACTGCCATTTATTTCTTTTTTGTGTTAGAAAAGAGGTAGGTCATTGATATTATATGACAGTTTTGAAATATGGATGAAAACATTGAAGAATAGGGCTCTAATAGTAATCCAAATAAACAGTGAATGGTTGTGCTGATGCCTATTTTACATTGTACCTCTGGGAATTAAATTTGACTGGACAGACACACAAATACACACACCTTTTATCTAAGCTCAAACAGCTATATATGAATGAGGCTAATGCTGGTTTCAACCCTTTATTGTCAAATCTTATGTCTGGGGATTGAAGGTACACGCTGTGATTTTCTGTACACAAAAAGGGAGTTTTTTTTCTCACAGTGTGGAAGACAAGAATGTGTTGGCATGGTCATTACCCCAAATAAGCTTCTTATTGTGCTAGGTGATGCACACTGACGGAGACTGAGTGAGTGTGAAAGCCAGCTGAGCTCTGTCTATGTAGAAAAGCACTAATAAGCACTCTAAACTAAGTGAAAACCTGATCATGTCTCCACTTTCTGAATTTCTATTAGTTTTTCTGTAATCTCTGTTAAGTATGGTTGGCTAAAAAAGTAAGAAAATAAATATTCAGATACTAATTTTTACTAAATACTAAATTACTATTGCATCAGATGAATTGCGACATGAATTGATATAGCACTCATATCAACAGTGCCATCCCCTAGCTAACAAACTAAACAACACTTTACAAACAATTTTGAGAGGCGAGTAAATTTCCAGCTAAACAGGTAGCACAACTGTCAGCCTGGCCAGCACACACATTTAACTTATAGCCGCATTAGCTTTCTCTTAATGATCATTAAGGTAGCAGCTATAGCTATTATATGAGCTAGGCAACAAACCTATCACTCCTGCCTGTATATAATTATAATAGATGGTGTTTATTTTTTCATTTAAGAGGATTTCACAATTATTTGTTTTTTGTAAAGGCCCAAATTAAAGCTGTGAAAAGTCTTAAACGAGACAGAAACAATGGCAGGATACCTTACCAACTCTATTTGATCAGCAATGAAAACATGGTACTAAGTTAACAGAAATACAGAACTACCTTAGACAACCTAAAATTGTTGTTATAGTTTTTTAATAAAAAAAAAGTTGATCTTAAGATTCTTTACAAGTCTGAAAATATTTTAAAAATATAATTGTATATACATCAACCTATAACTCTAGAATCCTTTTGTTACTGATGTTATTTTTTGTGTATTTTTCTAATCTTTAGTTAAACAAAACTTCTCTTAATATGATGTCACTCCCCCTGGTATTAAAATGGTATTGGTATCATATTAAAATTCCAGTATTGTGGTAACTCTAATGTTAGGTCCGTATATGTTTTTCTTCCTCCACGACATCAAAATGGTTCAAATAAACCACAAAATAAACCTGTGTGCATAAACCTAAGTCCAGATTTATGGTTAGACAGTACATCAATTACCAACATTGAGGACGAAAACATAAAAATAAAGGAGTGAAGAAGAAGATGATAGACTTTGTTTTCCAGGTTAAGGTATGCTGAGCAAATATGATGTCTCACCGTCACTGGATCACTGTGTATTGGCAGGATAGTTTATTGTCTCAGATGAGACCTTCTGGCATTGGGTTGTTGCAGAATCTACTCTTTTGTGATTTACAAGCAATAGAGCAACACAGAGGTTTTAAAAATCGTACCAAGAGTATCACAGGGTTCATTCTTCCAAGAGCAGATGTCGAGTCCCGTGAGGAGGATGGCGTGGTCATGGTGCCGGCCCTCTCTACCTCCCAGGGTGGACTGCCAGTGGCAAAAGCTGTTCAGTGTGTGGTCTGCATGGTGGTTGATCACTAAGCCATTCTGTGACATAAAACACATAAAAAGATATATCAGATATAATGACTCTATTAACTTTATTGAAGGAAAGCATTATTATCTGTATATTTACTAATAATAATGCGGTAAGTTAATTATTATTTAATTTACCAATACTCGCTCGGTCTTTATAATCAATAACATAGATCTTTCGACATATAGCATGCATCTTGAGAACAACATTAAGATGTAACAGGGTTATAGTTGTTCTTTTGTGAAAACGCCCGTGAACATTTTGGTATTTTCACCATTCCTCCTGCTTATAAATACTTCATTTTAAAATCTATGAAGTGGCTGGAAAGTCTAAGCCATTGTTCTCAAGCTGCTTTACTTTTCCTGACTGTACCCCAACAGTTTGTCTCACTCTGTCTGTGTCGCTCATTTACTCCTAAACTCCATGAGAATTTCCCCCGTGGCAAAGATCCAAGGAAATACACGCTCTATTTAAACTGTAAAAGCCCCTAGTTGTTACAACAGCCCCAGAAAACTTTGGGAAGGACCAAAAAGATCTGAAACCTCAGGCAAAATAAACAAATAAACAAACAAATGATCTTTTTTTGCATTTTCTACATACCCCTTGGTTTGTACAGCTAATGAATATGGTAACATATTATTAGTGTATAGGGTTGAGTTTTCTGTGTGAGTGATGATTCTGAATAAAAATTTAAATGCTCACCTGTTCTTCATCCAGGAGGACGAGACCCACAATCACTATGTTGATATTTCCCCCTATGGTGCCGTCTTTGAACAGACTTGAGACCTAAAAGGCACACAGACAATCATTAAGCATATGGCATTTGTCTAAACCATCTCAGTCATGTTTCAGCCTCACGTAACTTGAGACATAAACTACGCGTGCATGAGTTGTGTTACAAAGCTTTAACTGGCTTGAACATGACCATTAAAGTGACATCCGAAGTACTCGTCTGTTTATACAAATGCAGGATCTGTCAATAAAAACTGTCACTGATATTCGAAAAGAATCTGATTAGTACAATCTAGGTTCATGTGTTAAAAATACCCTTAACTTACATTTATTAAATTACATCTGACCACTCAGATGGGCTTCGAAAGTGGACTTCTAATCTTTGCTTCATGTTCGCTGTATGCCTTTCTCGAAGGCCTTGTGAGTACAACAGATGCCACAAACAAAATCTTGTCGTTCTTTAGGAAAACTCATTCATTTCCATCTCTTAGTCCTACTTGGCGCAGACTCACAGGAAGTCACATGGCCGTGGTTTGTTGCAGAGCTTGAGATAAAGGTCAGAGAGGTCATCAAAGCACTTACTTAAACTATGCTACGCTAAAAGCTGAGTGTTTGACAGGCTGTCAGATGTCTGAATTGATTAGAGCAGATGCAATGAATCCCTATATGTTTTTACTGCTGCATGGATAAAGTTATCACACCTGTTTCCACAGATCTTTAGTGTTTGGTGGTACATAGTGCACGGCATGCTTTTTTAAATAAGTAACTATGATTTTTTTTCCACTTTTTTTGTCACAGTGAAAACATATACAAAGCTAAAGAGCTTATTAGATTTCCTTCCCAACAAATATTAAATGACTGTTGTAAGACCCATGAGGGCTGGCAGGTGGTGTGAAGCGTTGGGTGTTTTCTGTGAAACCCCATATGGTATTTAGGTGAGGCCGGTGACTGCTCTGACTTGGTTTTTACTACAGGGAACTATGTTTTCAAAATAGATGGATTATCTTTGGATTTGTCAGTCAGTCATTAAGTAGCAAAACAAGTGTGACAGTATTCGCTTACAGATAAGCTGAGAGGAATGGAGGGGGACACTGCAAGTGTTGTGCAGATGATCTCACCCAGATATCAGTTTCCTGTTTTAAGATCTCTGATAAGTTAGTCCAGCAGACAGGAGTGTCAAGTAACTAAATCCTTACCTCAAATATATTGCACGGCTTCCTCTTTCATCAGCTGATGTTATGGTGTTTAATAGCAAAAAAAGCACAGCATCCTAAAACTTCATTTGATGATGTGACTGCAAAGTCACAGCAGGCTTTGTGGTTCTGCTGTTAAAGCCTCTTGTAAAAATAAGACTCCTTTTCCATAAAATTACAAGACATCATATTTGGTATTCTTAAAGACATGAGTCAGCCTTAAGGTTGATTTATGTAACTCCTGTCTTGAATCTGTGCTAGCCTGTTGGTTACAGCATAGGCTGTGTGAACATCAAACACAGTGGTAACGACTAAATTTGTCTCACCATGTTAAGCACAGTAAGAACATATGTAGTTATGTTCTCATGGCCATGGTTGTCCATCATCTTTCTGTCCACCACCACAAGTGTCTCCACATTGAGTCCCTGACTGGCCTTGTTTTTCATCAGCACTGCCCTTTTGTTCCTGGGGATAAACTTGTACTCATCTGGAAGGATAAAAATATCCTCTTCTGGAGGTTTGGGCATGTCTGTGAAAACAGATGGAAAAAGATATAGAGTAAGAATTCATTAAGTAATAAACTGCTCTGAAGCAAAATTATGTAGAAACAGCTGAACAACCTGAATGAAGCATTACTCAGTGATCTATGGCTGCACAGTTAACATGATGAACTACTGTATGGAGGCTTGTGAGTGACTGATGAAAGCCCAAACAATAGCGCATATAATAGCACCTTAATTGCAGCCATAATGTCCATGACAAATACAAACCTTCCTTTCCATTACTGATTACATTTGCACGTGATTTGAAATGAATTTGTAGCCACTAGCCAAATGTCTACCTTTGCTTGTGTGTGCTAACCAGCGATTCTGGCAAAAAGCTGGCAACAGCTCTGGATGATTAACTATGCTCTTATTTTTGTGACCTGATGTCATAGATAAACTGCCGACTGAGCTTTTTTTTTTTTTTTTTTATGTTGTAGACTCTGGCAGTCTCAGTGTTATGCTACCATTAAGT
>VURO01019790.1:17120-53952 GCA_015108175.1 Pelvicachromis taeniatus
GCTCCATTCTCTCCATTCACTTCTGCCTCCCCCCCCCCCCCCCTCCCCCAGCTTTCCATGTTTTTTGGCTCCCATCTCAGAGCAGAATGTCAATGGTTATTGGAAAACTGTGTTTAGGATTCACACAGTGTGCTGGCATAAGCTTATAAGAGTAATTAGATCTTCACTTGCCGTTGTTCTTCACTTAAAATGGAGGCTATCGTTTTCGTCTCTTCTCCTCCCCGATCATTTGACATTCTGACGTCTGCATGGGAACAAAGAGAAACAAAAGAAAGCCAAAGAGGGAGGTTTGCAGACAGAGAAAGAAACATAGAGGGCACAGTGAGGGGAATGAGACCACTGAAGGGAGCAGAGCACAGAACTTGGCCGGATTAAAATAAAATGGAAGTTTCTTAGCTTGTGATTGACCTTACACACAATGTAAAGTCAACAAATAGGACCACTAGTGTGTAGACAAGGTCTGCTGGAGATACGTAGCATGTCAACATCATATATACAGCATGTTTGTATGCACGTGCAAACACAGGCTGTCCCTTTTTATGAGAAAACTGATGTAAACACATACACCAAGCGTGCATACTATTCAAATGCATGTACACAGAAATACGACAAACCCTTTATTCCCTGTTCAAATGTGGTCTGATGAGCGTGTCATGTCCTTGTCAGTGTCTCTTCTCGTCAACAAGACTTCACTTCAACTTCGAGCTTTTCTACACTAGCAGAATTCTAATCCTAAAGTGTTGCTGGATCACGTTTGGCAAACAGACAGGCAAAGCGCAGCTTATGGCTCAAGGGGCTCAGAGTAAATTTGAAATCTGTCTGCCTTTTTCAGCTTTGATAACATAAGCTTTGATAGACCAACTGCATTTATTCAAGCAAGCGTAAGTGATCAAAATAGCTTTTTTTTTTGTTGCCACATCTAGCTTGGTCAATTTAATTAATTAATCTGAACCTTTTTAAGGTATGGTGTAAATACATCTAGCTTTAACACAAGTCATCTAGTTTTTAATGAATTAAAGTAAAACATTTGTTTTAAATTGATTGTTCACTTTTCAGTCACAGTCACCAGTCAGAAGTCTTTAGTCACCAACACAACACTGCTTGGATTAGACATCCCAACTATAAATTTAGCAATATACGAAGCAAGTTTTAAGTGTTGCCCTTGATTCAGGAGTTGTTTGTGTCCCATTTCAGCTGGCTTCTTAGCAGAATAGACTATCTTTCTTCCAGAGTTCATCAGGAAATGTCTCTTCAAATCTTATCTTCAGAATGCCAGGACTGTGGGTCATGGGTGTCTGGATATTTTTATACCTCAAAAGCACCATAATAACTGCAAGACCACAGAAGAAGACTTGATGTCTCTTAACAAGGAGGAAAATCAAAATGCATGTTTTTAAATATGTATCGGTACAAAGAAAATATGGTTTCCAGAATCAGAGCTTGAAAATAGGACAGTGGTATGTCTTGTTTTGGGGTGTAATGTTTTTTCACTGTGCCTCTGGGCTTTTAGTATAACAGCAAAAAGGTTATTGGGAGCTTAACCTTGTTGTTTTACTGAGTTTAAAATTAATTTGACATCATGTCAGAAATGTCAGTAACTTAAACCTATTTGCTTCCATAAAGCTGTGCCATTGTTTACATCCAAGCCTGGCCCAACTCTGTTTGAGGTTTAAGGTTTTGCAGATATTTAACGTTTCATGTTATCATTCCTGTATGCAGTTTTCTTACAACATGACACAGTACTCAGGCTCAGTCGAGTAGTATACAGTATCTTAAAGTTTGCATAAATAAATAAATGCTCAAAGCTATTTTTTACTAACCTGTTGGATCTATTGTTAATTTAAAACAATAAATCTCCTTCCTTTATCAAGAATTTAAGACTTATTAAATATAGATATTGAAAAGTATAAATAATATTAAATATTTAGATGTAAAATCGCAAGCTGTAGAAGAAATACACTGCTGCAGTCAGGTAGCTTCACCACAATCAAATACAGTTATTGCGAGGAATTGCCCAGATGCCACTGAAATAGTTGTAATGCTAACTCGATATTTTAAAATGCAATAAAGACCTTACCTGTATAGAACCAGTTAAACCTTTATTTTTTTGTCCTTTATGATGAAAAGGATGACATTTGAGTGATGCACTAAAAGCACGATTATAGTTTTGCCCTTCAGAGAGAATTAGTCATCAGTGATGAAGAATACAGGAGAGGTCAATACTGCGTGTTCTCATCCTCAAGACAAGAAAAATGATTGATGTTGAAATCCTAAACTGCAGTCCAGTCAACATGTTGGCTCAGTCCTAGTGGGTGTAATGTATGTTTATGTGCATGTATACAGTATAGAAATTAAATAGTTTTTTTTCATAGTACAGAACACTACTCTTTTTCACTGCCAGTAAAATTTGGGCTATAATTAGTATTTAAAAGATGATGACCACATTTCAGCAGGCCTGAAAACGCATTTTATTGTTGAATTGTAGATTAAATCCGTTTACTTTTATATTGGCACCAAGTAAAATAATGTGTCTTTGCAACAATTTTAGTATTTGCCCTACTGCAACAAACCACTGTGTTCCTTTCTGAAATGTGTGTGTCTGAGATAAACCCATTAGACATAGGTCCAAGTGTTCCAGTTTCTGTTTCCCAACAAATGATTCATCACAATATCATAGTAATTGTGTTAAATCTATTGTAAAACTGCACATGCATATTAAACGCACAAATGCATGCAAATCGGGCTAATTATGATACAATACAAGTAGAAAAGCCCTGAGGCACAACAATGCAACAGATACTATTTAAAAACTAAATTAAATTAATGCCATTTATTTCATTATATTATTTTGTATTCCATCCTCCTACATGTGACATATATCTTTGTACACCACATAAACCTATGTGTTAAAATTCACCCTGTTTAAATATTACTTGATCATAAATCTGAAATATTTTGTAAAATAAAAATGAGCCTGCAGTTTTTCACAGTGTTGTTTTTGGATGTGGTTGATGCCCGTCCATTTTCAGATTTTCACATATTGGGCAGGCTTTTCAAAGTAACTTTGGCTTGCCCACACTTGCTGCACATTTGCAAGCTATTTATCAACCTATCTCCACCCCAGGTCTGTTATTATGGTGTGTCTGATATAATCAGTGTCATATTTTGCTGTCTTGCTGCTCTCCCCCATGCTTTCTATATATGCGCATGGAGGGCTGGGGATGTACCACAATAGATCCATATCCCATATTATGATTTTCTGCAACTGGAAATAACAGTCTGCTCTCATTATGGTGGCCTTGACTGAAATGGTGTCATTGTTTTAGGTTTCTGTACTACTTAGTACTATTACTGCTGTATTATTGTATAAAGCACTCACTTCCATACATTGTGATTTGTTTTATGCAGACCTGCTCTTTATTCTTTCCATCAGTGTACCACCTATCACTAATCATCTGCTCAGTCTTCCCAGTATATACTGTATACTCCCTGCTGTTTCTTCAGATTGTCTTGGTTCTAAGTGCAGTCGAGCGTTACAGCCGTTCAAGTTTGAATTTCTTGTGTTTTCGTTTTTATCACATAAGATATTTCCCTGTCTATTCTTGTCAGTTTGCTCATGTGTCAAGTAATTTCTCCTTGGCTTATTAACTGTTTTTGGTTTATACCTCTGCTCCCCGACTAAGTTGTTTGCCATGGTGACTGGCCTTCTGTGGATGACCCTCTGGCTCTCTTAATAAAGACTTTGATTTCAGACCTCATTCCCGGTCTCAGCAGACCAGCAAATGGATCCTGCATCTTGAACTGTATCATACACAGCCTTACCCTGAGATTTTAAAAGCATGGTTTGGCTTTTTGCTTGCTTTTATTATTCTAAACTCTGGTTTTAGAATTTTTCTATTTTAATTAGGGCTGCCCTCTGAGAGTAGATGCATTAGTTGAAGAACCATTACCCCATTCAGCTTTTTGAGTTCTGATTTTATGCCACTTAGCCTCATTTCTCCGCCTTCTTCCTCCTGTAATCCAGACGGTGCTGTCAACATGCCACATTGACTGATTTACCTCTTATATAAAGTAATTTGCCATGAACACTATCGTCCTGATGGAGATTAAAATAATATGCTATACACTCACTGACCATTTTATTAGGTAAATCTTGGTAGTACCCATTTTACCTTCAGAAATGCCTTAATTCTTCATGGCATAGATTCAGTTAGGTAGTGGAAACATTCATCAGTGATTCTACAGTGATATTGACATAATAGCATCACACTGTGCTGTAGATTTGTCCATCAATGATGCAAATCTCCTTTTCCACTGCATCCCAAAGTCGCTCTATTGGATTGCGATCTGGTGACTGTGGAGGCCATTTATGTGCAGTGAACTCATTGTCATGTTCAAGAAAGTAGTTAATGTGAGATTTGTGGTTATCCTGCTGGAAGGAGCCGTTAGAAGATGGATACACTGGGTCATAAAGCGATGAACATGTAACAGTACTCAGGCAGGCTGGATCCAGGCTTTCTTGTTGTTTGCACCAAGTTCTGACCATACCATCCAAAAGAAGAAACTGAGACATTTTCCCAGTCTTCTTTTGGAGAGCCCGTGTGAATTGTAGTCTCAATTCTCTGTTCTTAGATGACAGGAGTGACACCTGTTGTAGTCTTCTGCTGCTGTAGCCCACCTGTGTTGTGCATTCTGACATGGTCTTCTGCATACCTTGGTTGTTATGAGTGATTATTTGAGCCACCTTTGACATCCCATGAGCTCTGAACAGCCCGGTGACTCTGGCACCAACATCTATATTATGTTCAAAGTCACTTAAATCACCTTTCTTCCTCATGCTGACTTTGAACTTAAGCAGGTCGTTAACCGTTAACGACCTGCTTGTCTACATGCCTATATACACTGAGTTGCTACCATGTGATTGGCTAATGAGATATTTATGATAACCAGAGGTTCAAACCCTGTAAACTGTTTCTGAGTATAAATAATGTGCAAAACACTGACAAATAATACACCTGTGCTGCATGTTATATTTAAATAAGAAAATGACAGCTCTAAATGTCTGACGTTTCTCTGTCTGTGTCTCTACACCGCTTGCTTGCACGTCAAGTGAGGAGTTATTTTATGAGCATGTAGCAGCAGTCACTAGACTGCTTCATGAGTACTTTGTGTAATAAGCCATAAACTATGCAAATTTGTCTAAAACAGCTCTTATGTACTTTATCTGCCCTCTCTCTATCACTTCTGAGGTGGTCTGAACAGTAAAGGTTACAAGTTAATGAGTCAGCCTAAAAAGTAATCGCACAGCAGCGACACAGCAGCAATTTTAACTTTGGAAGAACCTTAAAAAAATGAGACGAAAACTCCATGAGGAGGTTGTTTACATTTGTTGTTCAACAACAATAAATGTAAACAACTGCTTCAAATGGGAAAATTGTATATACTTGAGAATTGTCAGTTTCTTAAAATACCACACTGCAGTTAACTACATTTAACTGTTTCATATTGTAGCACTGTCTAGAAAACAAATAAAATGTTAAAAAAAAAAAAGATGGAAGAGTTTTTTTTTTCTTTTTAACAGAATCGCGTGTGCTAGGTTGTCTGGCACACTGTTTCTTGCAGTGCTACAGTTCAGTCATTTGAATTTTAAACCTTAAAATGTCTTAAGATGTTGTAAATATAGTTTTGCCACTAATGAAAACTCTATATGTGTCCCTATGTATCGTATGTATCGAGTCAAAAAGGGTTTGCTTATAGGCTGAGTCTACTCCAACAAACTGGAAGTGATTTGAACAGTATACATGCTGGTGTGTCAAGTGAAAGGAAAAAAAAGACACACGGGATCTGTTTCAAACCTTGTTCCCAGATTCTGGAATTGCAAACACCAGCCTCCGCATGTGAAACGCTGTTGAATTGAATTCATTACAGATTTAAAAAGTCTTAATTTGATCTTGAAACCTAAAGAAACCCTTTTAGGAAAAGGAATGAACATTCAAACTATTGCAATGAATGGTCAATCTAATTCAGCTGAGAAAAAAAAAGCAATTTGGTGGCAGCCCTAATTTTCAACCAACTGCTTTATGGTTTCTTTTGTACCTCACTTTAAAAAGCAGGGTTTTAAAAAGTGCAACATATAGAAAGTTCATTATAATATTAATGACTCCATGCAGCTTCAGTAAGTCTGTGTTACATGAAAGGTCTCTTTGATTTTGAGAAAACAAGCAACCCATTAGCTGTTCCATCGGCCTGAGTGCTCTGTGACCGATTAGCTGGACTTTCTCCCTTCCACTTCAATCCAGCAGAGCACTTGTTCTTCCCCATCTTTTTCCAACGTGTCTCCCTTTCACCATCCCTCGCTACTGAATGACTCAATTACTCAAAGCTTTTAAAATGGCTATCAACACATGTCCCTCATAGTTAGATCAGCCGCAAATCCCAGATTTTCATTAAAGATAAGCAAATATATAGTTCTGCTGCATTTAGTCCTTCATATAATGTCTGACTTAATCTGAGGAGCACAATGATCACAAACTGAAAACGCATGTCTGATAGAGAGAGAAAAAGAGAGCTGAAATGAGCATTTCATGAAGGTTCCAGGCTGCTGCGTCTAATCCCCCACAGTCGGCGCTGCCAATCGACGAAGCCCAGCTAGCTGCTGCTGATGGGGCTTGATGTGAATGTGGTGGGAGTGACGGTACACTCCCATCAAGAGGCAGAAGCAGCAGCAGCCACTGATTAATCCTCATGCTGCAGCCACTAATGATTTATTTATTTGGAAATTACAGAGCCCTGGGAGTGCTGGGCACGATTGATAACAAAACTCAAGAGTGAGGGTGGGGACGAAGGGGAGGTAGGCTCAGATATTTACCACTTCCTCCCAACTCGGTGCTTGTCAGTTCCTGTGACTACTTATAAAATATACAGACTGTGTGTGTGTGTGGATGTGCATCCATACACAGGGGGGCCTCAAGAGGCTAATTTTCAAAATGACATCACAGAAGATTTTCCAAAAGAACACTTTTTTCAGATGCTAAACGTTGCATGGGGCCTTTCTGCTGTAGGCAGGAGTTTAGCAGTGGCACAAGACTCCTGCTGTGACGATATTGATGTTTGATTGCAGGGTGTCTTCCTCTTAAAGTGGGTGTAGATGTTTTGTGCAAGACAGGCAATTAATACATTATTTTCATCTTTGTCTAACGCTGAAATTGAAGTGTTTATGCAGTAGTTAGACAGCAGTTTATTTACATCTGCCTGCTGTCTTTGTCTGACGAAGAATGTGGCTTTAGAGCCCGGGGTGGCAGATTCCGTTGAGACTTATTGTTACACAGACTCTTTTCATCCATGAAAGCTCATACAGCTCAAATTCAAGCTAAATGAAGTTAGCTTTAAATATTTTATGCTATACTGACATGATGCTTACTGAAGTGATTGTTCTTCGGTAAGCTGTTATAGCATAGTATGTGACTATGTGAACTAGGGCATGGGTGATGATGAGCTTTTTGTCTTTGTGCTAAAAGCTCCAGTCTGTAAATCACCACCATGAAGCTCTGCTAACATGATTTATTTTACCTCATTAACGTTAATTGAAGTTGCTTTCCTCTTCTCACTGAACTTTACGTAAGCACTGTTGAGATGAACTCTTGAGAATACGGTTGGACTCGGATTATCATGAACCAAATTATTGTGGTTGTCGTTATCGCGGCATTGTTAAAATATTGTGCAAATGTTCAAAAAGCACTGTTGCACACCCTGCACCAACTTGCACACACTCACATCTGAGTACAACTGATAATTTATAGGCTTTGCACCTGGAGCCATAAATTCCCAGCCAAGTTTGATACCAAGGCTTATTTTAAAAGTCATTAAACTCTCTCTCTCTTTTTCTCTCGCACACACACACACACACACACACGCGCGTGCGGGTGCAGTCATGACAACAGCTTTTAGAAAGTGTGTCACTGAGCGAGGAGCTGAGAGCTGCTGAAGTAAAACTGCTGGTTTCATAATCCGGTAACAATCATCATCATCATCAGCAGTGAAATGTCCATCATGGAGGCCGCAGTGATGGAGGCCGCAGTGATGGAGGCCGCAGTGATGGAGGCGCTGCCAACTAATGTGTTTGTTTGCTGAGGCTGTGCAGTTGGAGGAGTTTAAAAAGTCTCCGCCTGGGCAGGTGACCGCACACCTGACGGAGTGCGAGGTTTGGCTGCATGCGGATGATGGTGACTACATTCCTGCTGCAGCGTCAGGTCAAAGGTCAGGAGCCGAGGAAGACAAAGATGTCAGTAAGGATGCCGGGAATCAGGCCAGCGTGCGGGAAACTGAAGGTGTGCTGCAGGTCCGCACGTGACAGCTGCACATAGCAACAAGGACGACGGGACGGGCCGATGGGACGAGGCGGGCCGACGGGACGGGGCGACGGGACGGGCCGACGGGACGGGCCGGACCTTCTCAGGAGGATATTTGTAGCCCGGAGAGAGCGGAGATGAGAGGGCGACACCGGCTGGGAACAGGAAGTACAGAAATAGACATGACAGGAAGGAAGACGGACGCACGAAGACGAGACATTTAGACTTTTTACACCTTTAAAAAATATTTCATGTCAGATTTAATGAGGAAAAGTTACAACATTAAATTTTTAAATGGGCCGGCAGCAGTCAAATGCCCTACTGGAGCCTACATTTCCCATCATGCACCTGAGCGTCACATGAATAATGAACATGTTTAATTTCCGAGCATCTTTTTCCCTTTCTCTCCTCTCCATCTCTCGCCCACGTCCTCCTCCCACCTCTCAGCTACAATTACCTCCTGTTGAAGCTCGCTCTCCTCCGCCTTTCTTTCTGATGAAAGCTGTCAAGTGCAGCCCCCCCCCCCCCCCACACACACACACACACACCCCCACCTCTGTACCGTCAAGCCTTCTGTTTTTTAACCCGACAGGTTCGCAGACATCTGTAATCCCACACAGGACGTCACTTTGCTTTTAAGGGCAGGTGATAAGAATGGACGGCGAAGAGGCCTGAGGCAGCTGTGGGGACGAGCGAGGGGGGTATGGACGAGCGATGACTGAAACTAAGTAGAAGACGACAAACGGCGTCCCCCGGGACGCTCACAGGAAACGAGCATCGAAAGGTTAACGAACAGGAAATCACAGAGTTTGTGTCTGGCTTCGATAAACGAGCCCCGACCAATAATTACTGACCTGCTGAACATGATAATAATAATAATAAGACTTCTCCCACAGCTTTAACTCATCATCAGACGCCTCTTCGTGATAAACACCATCGTCTTCATCCTGTGACACGTGTGGAGCGAGCACTGATCTGAGGCCCGCACGGCACACTCAAACCGCTCCGTCTCCAACGACGGAGGACGGTGGCTCGCCTTCAAGCCGAGATGCTAAACCTGCTGCTCCCCTCTGTCCACAGCTTCTATTAAACCAGCAACAAGCAAACACCATCATCTCCACCTGCTCCACCCGCAAAGCTGCTGCTGGAGTAACGAGAACAAAACGCAATGAAAGCTGAAAACAAACCTCCAGTAACTAAGAAACACTTTAACATGTCCAAGTCTTTGTTTTCACGCCGTCTAACCGCCCTGATCCGTGCTGACGACGGTGAGAAATCCCTCGCCGAGCCCACTGAGGAACCGTCACAGGCTCGTACACCGTCAGTCAGAGGAAACATTAAAGCGCCGTTATTTTAGAGAAACAGAAACCACGCCGATCATCGCCCTTCAAAATAAAGCCGCGAGCTGCTCCTCTGAGCGGACGACTGGACGTTATTTACTACACTGCACTGAAAGACGGGCGAAAAACACACGTTGCCCCGGTTACCGCTGTCCCAGCATGCAGTGCGTGGGAGCCCACTCGTCACAGTGGCGACAGCGGCACAAAGGCTCTCGGCTCGAGCTTCAGGAGGAGGAACGACCTCGCTGCCAGCGGCGCTAAATCAGAGACGGCAGCGACAGGATCAAAGAACGAGGCGATAGAAACGAATCCAAGTTCAGGAACTAGGCGGTGAAACTGGACCGGCGGCGGCGGCGGAGCGGACGGCTCTTCGTCACGTTAGTCTGAAACAGATCTGCTGTGAGAAGAAATCAGAGGTCAGGTGAGGTTTCTGCACAGAGGGGTGGATTTTTGCCAAACTGCCCACTGCAGAAAAACACCAAACTGCAGTTCCTCTGACGTCCAACAGAGGCAGCGGCGAGTGCGTCCCCATAGACTCCCATGTTAAAACTCCACAGCACCAATAAACATGTTTACAGCCCGTCTGGTGTCTGCGGCTCAGGTCTCCTTTCATAACAGCCGTTTCAATCGTATTAAGGCTTAAAGCTTGGATTCACAGGGGCGTGGCCTCTGTGACGGACAGGTGGACGGCGACTCCTGTTGGTGCAGTTGGAGCTCCGGCTGGTTTCGGTGCTCATTCTGACCAAATGTTACAGAGAATGAATCATTTGAAACTTTGATCATTTTCTACTTTTTGTTTCAAGAATGAAACGTTTTGTTCATCGTTGGGCCAGAAATACCAGGTGACCTCACCGTGCACCCCTCTCGGTAAGCCTATTTGCCGTTTTGTTCGGCTTGAGCCGATTGGAGCTCCTGGGAGAGGACGACCGGTCGCCTGGATCAGTGAGACGCATTAAAACCATCACCTCAGCTGGACGAGTTTGGAGCTGCGATGAGCCACATACTGGAGCTCTTTTAGATCGGAGAGTTTGAGCCTTCATCCTGCAGCTCACCTGCTCCACCACTGAGTCACTGCATCTACAGGAAACTCATCGGCTGACTCGATTATTAGTGAATCCTTTCACAGAACAGTGACACGTTTCGTTGTCCCGGTGATCGTCAGCGTACACCTGATGGTTCCTGCGAGCCTCCTCACGTCTCTGCAGCTTCTTCCATCAGATGGACAAACAGACAGCTCTCGTCTCTTTTGTATTTTTAGCTCTGACAAATTCACAATTCGAATATCAATTGTTCACCATGGCAACGCAAACCGGCAGAATCTCACTCTGCGTCCAGACTCCCACGCAGGACAAGCTGCCGCCACAGCGCTCGCCCCGACGGCTCCATTAACGGGCGCACACCTACAGATGCCCGCCGGCCGCCACTTTTCACTCAGCGCGGCTGAAACGTCACAATTTCAGGAAAAAGGGGACGCTGAAAACGTTTCAAGATGGCGGAGACCAAACTGCCATCACAGGAGGAGCAAGAAGCCTCGAGTTGTTCAGTCGTGTTGATCTCCACGTCCGCGGGTCGGCAACGAAACACAGCAGTGTGTGTGTGTGTGTGTGTGTGTGTTTATCTGGGACATGTATGAGGAGGTGATCCATCACCTCCTCTCTGCAGTCTTATGTAGGCCACACTGAGCCATGTAGGGCAGCAGCAGCTATCTGACCCGACACCACCGCGGTCTGAGCAGATGAGCGGCAGGAAGTCAGAGACACGGCGCAGATGGAAGCTCGCACTTCCAATCGGTGACGGCGCCATTTTGGCTCCAGGTTTGAAGAGCTGACATGATTACGCTCAGCTCTGTTCAGGTTGTGTTTCACTTATGATTTTATAAAAAGGTGCAAAGAAAACAGGACGAGCTCAACAACACGCCCGTGACCTCCGTAGGCTCCATTCACAGCTCGCTGCAGTGCTGGAGAAGCTGTGAGACGATGGACTTACAGCAGCGCCGGTCGCCGTCTCATGTCCTCGTCAGAGACATAACCTCTGACTGGACGGTCTCTGCTTTGGCTAATATATATGCATTGTGGCATCTGCTCCACTATAAGAGAGCGAGGCAGCCCATTAGAGCCGCTTCATCCTTTTGTCCGCCCAGCGCTGATGCAAGCATCACTGATCAAATTAAAGTGTTTACGGAGATCAAAGAAGTTCGTTTTCTCGTGAACCTCCACTCAGAAGCACCGCCCCCTGCTGCTCAGTACAGAGAATGCACGTTTAAGGCCCTTCAGCACTGACAGCAGTGTCAGCAACAATAAATAAATCCTCAGGCTAACTCAAGCCTGACTGATAGTGCAGCCTGCTTTGGTTAACGAGGAAACCATCCTGAATCTAATTACCGACTCGGAGTCGGAGCCGGTAATTAGATTTTTGTTAGATTTGAGATAAATGTCCTTGTAACGATTGAATCATCACAGAGAGACGGCACAAACAGATCCAGGCGGATGGATACATCACGCGGTCAGAAATGAAGCCCAAGGATTCGCTGAAGTCTGGCAGCAGGTGAATTCAGACATGTCGGGTTTAACTAAACCAGAGTCTGCTTCTGAGCCCGTTTCCCTGAACTGCTTTCATGTCTCCTGCAGGAAGGAGCTGATGCAGGATCAGCCGCTTTAATCCGGTTATCTCACCCTGAACAAACAAAGACCCTGAAGTCACACATAATGGGCCTGCACAAGCAGTCGTGTTGCACTGAAGGTCACCAAAACCAGTTAAAGGAAGCTCCATCGTCTGAGGAGAATAAATGTGTTTATTTTCTGCATTAATGTGCAGAAGACCGACTCGCACGGTTAAATCTGGCACAAAGAGCGTTTTGAAGCTTTGGCCCTTCGATCGCAGCAGTTTTGATGCGAGCTGGAGGCAGGCGTCCTCTGTCCACGCAGCCCGAGCACAGCTGGACGTGCGATTATGTTCCCGCGTCAGCTTTCAGATAAGAAAGACAAAAGTGACACACGTACGGCGTCTGTGGGCGAAACACAAAGACTCAGCTCTTCCTGTGTAATTATGACGTCCAATCAGAATCCTCCGGTGGAAGCGTCACCGCAGAGAAAGTGGAGTTTAAGCCGATGGGCCCTGAGGGAGCTGATTGGAGGACGCGCTGTACAAACATGACAGTTAAAGGACACAGAGCATCTCCGCTCCGCTAATTAGGTTATCTGAGCTGTTAATAGAGTTAGAGGTTGCCATGGTTATGATGACTAATCAATGGGCTGAAAACAGCCCTGCTCACTTTTCACAATGATTGATTCAAATGCAGGGAAGAAAATTCGGCTTTTGATCTGTAAATGAGCTCAAACGCCGGCTTTGTAGCGGCCCGTCTACTCCTCGGCTCCTGGGATTAAAGAAGGACGACTTCCTACACAGTGTGCGCACGATCCAATCACAGGTCCAGAATCAGCCGTTTCCAAAGCTCAACAGAAAGTTTTGTCTGCAGCTTTGATTTAGAAACAGTCTGAGGTCAGTTCAGAGTTTGGGTGCAACGACGGAAACACCACGAGCTTCGACCGCGGGACGCATCAGGACGAGCGCACCTTCATGATCATGAGGAGTGTACGGACTGGCTCCGCCCACAATGAGCTGATCCATGCACACATCAGGACTTATGGATCGTATGGATAACCGCTACAGAGGACAAACAGCAACGCCAAGCCTAGAAACACAGCTGGCTCATTTCTCACGCACGCGCACACACAAATCAGCGGGGGTCGATAACGACTCAGACATCAGGTCTGCCCCAGAATCACGTCACAAGGGTTACAAAAATTAAAGCACCTCTTTCAAAATAAAAGCTTTTCTAACAAAACGTTAATGCAGCAGTTTCACTTCTCCGCATTGCTGCAGCTGGATAGTGCAGTTGTAAGAGCACCTTTGGAGTCGCAAGTTTGATTCCCACCTGGTGGTGGTATCCAGTAAGGATCCTGGCTAGATGTCCCCTCCCCCATGCTAAAACAAGCCCTGAGATGGCGCGCCACGTCTGCAGCCTGTCCACTCAGACTCAAGCAGAGTACCACAAAGTATAATTGTGTATGTGACAGATAAAAGGTGGCTTTGGTGACTTCAAGCTACACGGTATGGAAGTAATATTTGCAGGTTAAAGATGCAGATCTTTTAGCTTTTAGAAGACATTTGCCGTTTTGTCAAACACACTGAGCCGCTCTTTAAATCCATCACAAGAATCAGCCTAATGAATGTGATAAACATCCTGAAGCCTCAAATACTCAAGACGTGCAGACTTCCTGGGCCCTGCAGAGCGTTCCCGGGAACCCTCACACCAACGCCACAGACATCCTCCGGGCGGACTGAAGAAGGTAGGCGGCTCGATTTGGCAAAAATCTGAACACTGTGCATTTAGTCATCTTTAAAAATGGACCTTTAAACTTAGATGTGTATGTTTATTTATTGTAAAGCCCCCCCGCTCTTAGAAAAGCAGAAGCACCCAAACTGATCAGCCCGGAGCGCTGAGGTGGGGGCCGACCGCCATCCATCAGGACAGAGACCAGAAGCTGATCTGAAAGGAGGACAGGTGAACAATAAACTCTTCGCCTACAATATATTTTTTTAAAATTTTAAACGATGCTTTTCACCAAAATCACAGAAACATGTAAGAAAAAAGAGAAACACAGGTCTGAAACTGGATGAGCCCAAACCATTCAGTCAGTTTCCAGGGCCTCTCCGCTCTGTCATGTGAGAACACACACACACACACTCTCTCTCTCTCTCTCTCTCTCTCTCTCTCTCTGACAAAAGGGAATAAAGGGCTGAAAGCACAGGAATGTGTCAGCAGTCAGAGGGGATGAGATCACGCTTCCAGAGCTGGGTGGGAGAATGAGAGAGGGCAAGTGAGCACATGAGTGAATGGGAGAGAGAGAGAGAGAGACAGAGAGAGAGAGACAGAGACAGACAGAGACAGAACGACAGACCGAGAGACACAGACAGAGAGAGAGACAGAGAGCGAGACACAGACAGACAGAGAGACACAGACAGAGAGAGAGACAGAGAGAGAGACACAGACAGACAGAGAGACAGAGGGAGAGAGAGACAGAGAGAGAGACACAGACAGACAGAGAGACAGGGAGAGAGAGACCCTTTCCCCAGCTCTGGAGCTCTTCTCCGTCTCATCTACGTCGCTGAACGTGCTGAACTGAAGCAAATTTAAAGCAGCTGTAAACACAACTACCCACACTGCATGTGCAGAACGTGGTCATGTGTTAACAGCAGGTGGTTGGATATGACAGCCCTGACTCGTCTGTCAGAGAGCTGCACCAACATTCAGCTTCTTTTGATGATCATTGTCCATCTGGTCACACGTCACAAGTAACAGCCAATCAGCACCGGCCGCAGGGCAGAGACGTTTTAAATGGGTCTTCTTCGTTGGTCTTCAGTCCTCCATGATGTGTTGTTAATGCACTACTTGATAAACAGCAGATACATTATTGTTGTATCGCTCCATATTTTGGTCCCAGTAACTGAAATGGGCATTTTTTGAACCGTGCAGTGGTCCTTCCAGCTGACGCTGACTGTTTGTGTTCCTCTTTGTGTTTCTGTCACTTTGATTTTCTCTGGACGCGCTTCAGTCGTCTTTGCCTGTTTGTTCTCCGTGAGAACGAGTAGTCTGCAGCTTCACACCGACCTCAGCTAGAAAAACCCCAAAACGGTCCGATCAGAAACCCGGAGAGGTAAAAACCACACGGAGCCAACCTAACCGAGCTCCCGTCGCCACCCAGCCAGACGAGAGCAGCCGCTCGCCATCAATAAGTCATGCGGTCACATTTGCTCACTCGAGCGAGCTGTTTTGTTCAGAGCAGAGATTCAAGAGAGACAAAGAGAGCAGGAATTTCAGTCCAAATTCAGAGCACAGAGTAGAGCCAGGCTGATAGAGTTCAATTAAAAAGATGCATTAAAATAAAAAAAAATGGACTTATTGAGCTCAATGAGGGCGAAGGAGGCAAAACTCAGACTGGAACTGTGACCACGGCAAAAATGAACATTAGACCTGTGTGCACTTCATCTAAAAATATTTTAACGTTCAAACTAACATTTAGCAGTGGAACCACCAGGGGGAGCCATTCTGCCGCTGGCCTGGAACAAAGAAGACGTTACTTTGAGGTCCGTTCATTTTTCCGTTAATCAAAATTAAGATTTGACTAAATGGATATTTAAGACTCAGTTTTATTAATTTTACAAATCCCGTTACACCAGCATTCACGTTTAAATGTGAGTAAACAGTGTTGCTAGGCAACCCAGCATGCTGCCATTGTGGGGTCCAAATGACGTCCACAGCGCATCTGATTATAAATGATCATTATTTTTGTTTCCTTTATATTCTCACCCCAAAAATTAATTACATGACAATAAAAAAAACATTTTAGGAGAAGTCAGGATGTTTGATTTAACAGAATTACGTGATTTATAAAAAGCGAAGGGGTCTACCCTACCACAGACTGGTAGGGTAGAAGATGGAGGGCACTCGTTCGCTACTTCCACTTCCAGTGACATCATAGAGGTCCAAGGACAGAAAAAAAATGCTTAGGAATCTGAAGATTTTTTTGGTAATATTGGGGACGATCACGACTGTCCAATATTCTTACTCTGATTAAAGGTTTTAAATTTTCCTCTCAGGAGTCGCCCCCTGCTGGACATTAAAGACGATGCAGGTTTAAGAAGGCTTCAAAGATTTCCAGACAGTAAGGTTGTTTTCCAGTTTTTACATCTTTGTCTTTGACTCCAACACTACAGTAAAAACACGAGAGCGCGTGGTGCACGAGAGAAGACGTGAAACGCGAATCCTGCGGCAGAACTGCAAACCGTTTCAAAGATTTCACAGGATCTAAATCAGTCGTTTCGGTCTTAACGACGTACAATATTAGTGCTGTTTAACCAACACTGTACATGTGAGGGTTTCCCACACTGGCCGAAATAATAAGAAGCGAGGCTGAGGGACATCGTTCGCTTGGATTTATGGTTTCTGCTTTTAACCTCGACTGCGGTCCGAAAACACGTTTATAGTGTTTGTGTACTTTTCACACTCAAAGGCAGATTTGGGGGCATTTCTATATATTCACGTTATTTTGCAGATGTTTTATTAAAGCCTCAAACAAACCCGAAAAAGTAAAACACAACAGAAGGTGCTCATCATCTTTACGATGACTGAAACAACAAGCCTGCCAGGCTTCAGCTCGTCCACTAAACTGGTTAAAGGGCCGTTAATTGGCCTGTGTTTACTCCATTAGATGCATAATTGATGAGTCAGTGTACAGAACATCAGTCAGTTAATGGATTGAATCATTATATCACTTTACAGCTCCTTTACCACGAGGACGTCCATCCACACGTTCATAAATGGCTAAAATTGTGTTGTTCTTTCATCATTAATCGAGGAAGAGGAGGAGGAGGAAGAGGAGGTGTTCTCACTGCACGTGTGCAGGTTTGTAAAATCAACGAATTCTTTATTGGCGATGACGTGAGAGCGGAGCAGAGCCGTCAGTACATGTCAAATCCAGATTTGATAACTTCACAATGAATTAGTCATCTGTTCATGCATGTGTGCTGCACACACACACACACACACACACACACGATCCTATTATTTAAGTCCGCCATTTACTGCTACATGCACACAGTCAATATCCAATGCAGCAGCTCAGGAGGCACTTAGTTAGCACTCATGAACAGACACACACACACACCATGTCCTCTTAACTATGCAGCTGCCAGAGCATCTATTAATTATCAATGAGCATCCTGAGTGCTCTCTGTGTGTGTGTGTGTGTGTGTGTGTGTGTGTGTGTGTGTGTGTGTGTGTGTGTGTGTGTGTGTGTGTGTCATCAATAACACCACAGGACATGCTGCATCCTCTGCTCACCCAGGAAGTGTACATGGTAGTACTTCGGTCATGTACTGACATGATGCCAGGCGGCCATGTTTTTAAAGCTCATTAAATTAATTATTGGGGATGATGTCTCTCATTTCTATGCACCAGTTCCTCTGGCGTCCAACAGAGGCAGCAGTGAGTCAGTCCCCATAGACCCCCATGTTAAAACTTTCCAGCAGAAACAAACATACTGACAGCCTGATACACAAACTGTTCTGAGGTCTGTACCTGAAACTCGTTTGTGGTGGATTCAGCTGTTTAAACTACATTAAGGTTTAAAAGTCTGCAGTTTTAGGGGTGCCCCTTACCCTAACCATGAAAAATGAATGCCTAACCCTTACTCTAAACCAGCTGTAATCCCTGACACTACAACCACATTTTGAGTCTCAAAAAGTCCTTCAAACTTGTGGGAACTGGGATTTTGGTCCCCACAAGTATAGTAAACTTCCAAGTTTTGGTCCCCACAAAGATACGAAAACGAACACACACACACACACACACACACACACACACACACGATGGCAGCTCATAAGAATCCAGATGATGAGTTCAGACTCGGAGAGAAACAAGGCCTCAGTGACAGACAGATCTGTAGTATCACTAAAGGATGGGGGTGGGGGTGAGGTGGGGGTGGACAGCAGAGGCAGTAAAGTGATAAAAGGACAAGAGAAAGTGGCAAATGTTGCGTAACAGATTAAGCTGAATTAGTCTGATCGCTCCCTGCGAGCCTTCATCTAATGAAGCCGTGCAGATTTTACCTCCACAGCAGGAACGAGCGGCCGTGCAGGCGAACAGCAGCGCTCCAAATCTGCTGCTTTTCAGGTGCTTTAATCCACCATCTTCATCTTAGTAAGATCAGGAGTTATCCACGTGGAACCATCACAAACGGTTCAAACTGCCAACCAGTCCATTGTACACGACGGCGTGGTCACCTCACACCGTACATCTTTACGTGATTAAGAAAACTATAACCTTAAAGGGTTAATGATGTAGTGATGTCATGCCCAGGCACATCTGAGGGCGAGAGCAGTTTCAGCCTCTGATTTAGCATTTTTAAAGGTGTGGAAGTCATCTGGCGTATTGTCTTTACTGGCCGAGCTCCACTAAACACGGAAACAATCTAAGAGCCTTAAACTCTGAAGTGTTGAAAGGCTGATCTGAGTGCAGCCGATGAAGTCTCACCACAGGCCTCCCGGCTGTCAGAGCCGGAGCGTTTCCAGCTGACGGCCTTAAAGGCTTTTACATAAACACGGCGGCCTGCAGCTCGGCGCTCACACAGAGGAGGACGCCGTTACTGTGAGAGAGCGAACCCGGAGACGACGCGAGGAGGCGAGGGAGTGAGCGTGCCCGTCGACGTGAAACACACGGCGCCGTTTGTATTCATGTTTCTGACGGCTCGTCAACAGAGGGTCGAGCATTCAGCACTGGAAGTCACGAGCGATCAACTCTTCCAACTGACGGTGAACCGTGAAAATGAATTAATCATAAATCAAAGCAAAAAATCTGCATCTGGTCTGAAATGTTTGAAGGCCACCACAGAGCCAAGTCCGCCAGAGCTTCTCTTTATTTCTACCTGCTGTAGTGGAAGGGTTGGGTAAGTTGGTTGGTAAATGTTCCATATTCCAATATTTATGGGCTTAACGGATGACAGGACTGTTTACCTTTATTAACACGATGGTTTCTTTACAGTGCAGGTAAACAGGCAGGTCTTTAAGTTTGACAGGTTGGGGGTTTAAGGACTGTGTGAACATTAACTTTTGTGCCGTTTCACTTCATGCATCTCCTGAAAGTATGTGAGAAAGAATCCCGAGTATGTGCTTTAACGACCCCGATAAGGCGGCTGATTACAGAGAGCAGCTAATGATGCTTCAGTTCGTCCACAGAGGGCTCAAACCTCGTCCTGTCGCCTTTCATTTCCCGGATTTATTGTCCCAAATCCTGGATCAAACCGAGACGTGACGGGGGGGAAAAAAAAAAAAAAAAAAATCGTTGGTACCATCACAAAGTTTTCACTTGAACATGGCCCCTCCTCCTTCCCCTCTCTACCCCTTCCAGTCCAAACTCTCCCACCGCCTTCCTGCCATTATGCAACTGAAGCCTGCAGCCAAAAACAGCCTCCCGGCCCGTCCGGCCGCCCTCCTCCTCCTCCTGTTCAAACAAACAGCCCGCCCTCCTCCCTCTGCTCCGGCAGACGGGTGGAGAACGCAGATGAACGAGACAGAGACCCCGTCGTCGCTGTCGGCGTCCCGCTGGGCTTATATGTGCCGGAAATGCAGATGAACAAACTTTCAAGGTTTTACACAGAAATCCAGGAGTGCTTACTTTGGAAACACACACACACACACACACACAGTCAGGTATTCATATCTTGTGGGGACATTTAATTGACATCATGCCTACCCTAGCCCTAACCACGAAAAATATATGCCTACCCTTACCCAACAGTAACCCTGACACTAAAACCACATCAAACGGGTTTTGGTCCCCACGAGTTTAGTAAACTTCCAACTTTTGGTCCTCACAAAGATATGAATACACACTTGCGCTCCCTCGCACACACAGAGCAGATTTCGAGGAAAAAACGTCAGTTTGGAAACGACAGATGAGGTCGTGCAGGGTTCAGCGTGTTTAGGTTGTGAGAACATGCGAGGCGGCGGATGGATCTCCTCCTCTGAGCCTCGTCACATTTATTTATTAAGCTGGACTCAAACGTTAAACGCCGTCGTTTGTCAGAGTATGGCTCTTTAATTGTTATTACACTAACGACTGAAGTGGAAAAGATGACTGATCTCAAACCATCGTGACCCTGGCGCACAAACCTGCCGCCATCCTACAGAACAGTCCTGGGATCTGTGCTTCACTTCCAACTTAACTAATCAGGGTTTCTGTACACTTTAAAAAAATAAACATAAGACCTAAAGAACGTTATATCATTACCATTCTTCCTATTAACAGGGAGTTTTTCCTTCCCGCCGTCACCAAGTGCTTACCCATAGATGGTCGTCTGATAATTGGGGTTTCTCTGTATTATTGTAGAGCAGGGGTCACCAACATGGTGCCTGCGGGCACCAGGTAGCCCGCAAGGACCACATAAGTGGCCCGCGGGCCTGTTCTAAAAATAGCTCACTATAACAACTTACCAGTAAGCTGCATCTATTTTTATTTTTTGTTGCCATTTAAAAAAAAAAAAATAAAATCACAATTGCATTGGTGTCAATTTGTTAGAGATAATTTATAAAAAAAAATATATTTTTAAATATTAGATCAGCCAACGGAAACAGTTGCCATAATCAGTGTCTTTACATAGATGAATATCATTAAATATTAATGATAACAATTATTAATGATAACAACTTTTTAAAAAAGGTTGGTGACCCCTGTTGTAGAGTCTTTATTTAACAATATAAACTACTTTAAGGTGACTATTGTTGTGATTTGTTGCCATATAAATAAAACTGACTTGAATTGACAGGTTGTCAGATTTTCACCCCAAAATTCATAGTTTCAAATCTGTTTCAGACAAAGCGAGGACGTGAGCTTTGTCCAACAGGACCTTCCACACATATTGTAAAGGCCGAAGCTCGAGCAGCCAAATGGCTCCAGGATAAATGTGATATCCTCAGATAAACAGCACAATTATTCCCTCATATCCATTTCTGAATGAGCGCTGTGTCTGAGCGGGCAGACAGACGGCCCGATTGTCGATCCACACGCCTGGGAACATGGGACGGTGACAACAACACATTGAGGGAGCCGGGGTCGGGCTCTCGTGCAATCGCACTGAGTCATTTTAATGAAGTTGAGCTCTAATTTGCCCGAGCCGAGTAACAGACAGAGGAAGGAAGGAAGAAAGAGGCTTGTTCTCCCTCTCATTATTGTGAGGTTTCCACTGTGAATCCATGACCTTCAGACAGAAAGGGACAAATTAATGAGATGACATGAACTTTCCATGAACCAGGCGGACCAGGAAAGACCAGGATACAGGTCACAGGTCTGGTATTCTAGCCGTTTAACCCACTCCTGTAATCAAAGACTGATGAACTACAAGAAGAAACATTGGACACACTTGGACTTGCGGTAACGGAGTCCTTTCCGAACGTTCGGACAGATGTCCCATTACCGTCTGTGCACATGTCTAAAACTGACGCAAAAGCAAGAAAAACACCAGAATACTGAAATATCTGGATATTTAGTTGTCAGTTCTTGGATCCAGATAATACTCCAAGGCCATGGTTCTCAGCTGGAAAAGGATGATTGTCCACTTCAAATTGGAAATGAGTTGCTGCCACAAGTACAGGACATTAACGATCTCCAGGTAGAACGATGGATGCTGCATTGGTGTATTGCACCAAAGAAAGCATTGAGGTTGCAGCAAAACTTTCAATCTATGCTCCCATCCTCACTTATGGGCATCTATGACGAGTCTAAAACAAAACGACTGAATCCAAAAGCTTCTTTGGAGTGACCCCGAAAGCTTTGGCTCTGAACTTGGTTTGTGTCGTATTTCAGGCGGACAGTTTTCACTTCCTCAGAGATCCAACCAGAGCCGCTCACAGACGGTCGCTCTGCGTTTGACAGTCGCGGACACGGCGACACGCAGAGCTCTGCGTCGGCCCATCGCGCCCCCCCCGGGGGTCCCATTAGTTTCTACTCACTCTCACCATCGGCTTTTGCTCTTAAACGACAGCTGGCAGTCTGCTCGCCGTCACTCGCCATCACGCAGCTTCATCCTAGGCCTCTCTTCATCCGAAATGATATTTCTGCCACTGCAGGGCACCTGGTCACCGGGTCCGATCGGCTTTATTAAAACATCAAATCACCCTTTTGTTTCTTTGTTTCTAATTAAAGTCAAAGATAATCCCATAAACAGACTTAATTGCAAATCCTTCAAGGTTAAGTGAAGTTACACGACTGGGCTAAAAATAGTGACCAAAAGCATTGTGATCAATATTTCTGCAGTAATCGAGCGCACACAGTGGACTGTGTTTTCATAAGGTCACACTGAGACCATTCAGTCATTAAGAGACTTTCACTGAACTTCACCCGGAGCAGATTTCTAATGATAAAGAACTTTTGGGTAAAAGATGCACAATAAACTTCATTATAGACTAATTTTACCCAAAACTGCACCAAATCTGAATGAAGAGAAGGATTCCCAGAGAAACGCTGGCGAGGACGTCAGGATGCGAACAAACAGATGAAGGGAGAGGAATTATCCTCTCGGCGGGATTTGTGCTCGCTAACATCCACAGGAAACCAGGCAGAATAGTTCGGATGAGCGAGTGGGTGTTTGTGGGCGGCAGCTCTCAACACAGCTCCACATCTACAGTGAGGAGGAAGAGGGGGACGAAGATGATAAGGGCAGGTTTAATGGCAGCTCCACTGGGAGCAGATAAGCAGAGTAAAAAGGAACGTTATCACCGGGGGGAGGGCTATCTGAGCGTCACAGCAGAGTGAGGCCGAGCAGAGCCAATGAGGACGCGGAGAGTCCGACCGAGCCCGGAGCAGGTCATCCTCAGACCAGCTCAGACCAGCTCACTCACCTCTGTCCACGAATCGTCCAGGACGACTCAACATCAGGCCCCAGAAGTGGAACGACAAGATTTAAAGGACAGGAAGTCGATGCATCCTCAGAGGAGGGAACGCATGAGAGAAGAGAGGAGGAAGGGAAGATATGAGGGATCAGACGGGAGGAACGAAGCACTCGAGATAAACCGCGGAGGTTAAGAGGAGGCTTCAGAAGTCCTCCTGATGTGTCGCTCTCTGAGGAGGAGGAGGAGGAGCATTCACTGCACAGAGAGGAGACGTCATCTCACTAAACGCCATTTCAGCCGGTTCAGAGCCGGGATTGGTTTATTGGACAAAAATAAAGCGTTAACCAGATGATCAGCTCCCGTGTGCGGTCAGGTAAAACTCCCGTTTCTGTCTTGGTGGCAGAAATATTCCAAACACACCATCCGCTCAAAGCCGAGCCGACACTCTCACAACTTTACCTGTGAACGGCTTTAATAAGTTCCCTGACAAATCAGTCGCATCTTTAAATACGACCGCTGAAATCACACGTTTCCTCATGGACCCGCATCTCAGCCAGCGACAGCTAACTGTTGGACTGGTGTGTTCCCACATGTGACCCGGGAGAGGACAGCAGTCCAGCAGGGCCGGACGCTGGACGCTGACTTTCTCTCAAACGCATGAAAACATTAAACAAATAACCCTAAAATGACTCTGATGTACCCTGACAGCACGCCCAACAAATCCTTCATGCAGTCACTTTAACTTTTTCTCAAATGAGTGTTTAAAAACAGCCGTGGGTGCCTCAAAATAGTGCGCACTAAAACAGGACTGAAAGCATATTTTGTCCATTAAAGTGCTTTGATACGATCAGATTCACATCCAGCCGTGAAAGCAGTGAGAACAGAGGCCACTGCTGCAGGAAAACACGTGCCAGGGAGGGGGGGGTTCAGTCTCTGGAGACTGGATCTATGGAGAACTGACTGTTCCCAAACTCTCTGATACAAGCAGGGCGGATCACAGGAGGAGGAGGGGGCGGGGCCTCTGGGTGAGCGCCAAGGAGGGGGTTAGAAAGAACCGAACAGGGGTGAAGCTAGAGAAGAAAGCCCGAAAGACCTTCATCTTCCCCCTCTTCTCTCCACCCATCGTTTGCAGTGACGCCCAAAGCTCACACCCACTCTGCAAACCACATGACCCGCACGTCCAGATGTCTTCTATACACTCCAAACACACACACACACACACACACACACACACACACACACACTTCAGACAACCGTCTGCTTGGCTCTGCAGACGTCAACACAAACTGCAGGCAGACAAAACTGAGGCGGGAGAATATTTTCCCGCCATCTTATCGAACATTTAAACAGCTTTAATGATGCCTGTGGTCACAACAAGACTCGCAGCCTACAGCGGTCTGTGTGAGAGCGGCCGTCAGCCTCGGCCTGCTCGCTGCAACTCAAACTCAACAAAACCCGACATCCAGGATATGCTCATCGGCTCACTATTGATAAATCACTGAAAAGAAAGCACCGGGGCGTTCATTTGCACCATCGCTGGAAGCTCCACCCACACACAGCCAGGTGTTTAACCTGAGCACAGATTTATTTGAGGTTCAAAGACCGCTGCATTAAATCAAACCTAAAAAACATTTTTTTTTTAAACGTTTAACAAACCTGAGAGAAGATTATTTACCCGAGTTATAATTCTTCATATTAAACGATTTTACGGCTCCAACTATGAGCCCACAGCTAACAACAACAACCGGGCGTTATCACGCAGCGTTAGCAGCTTCTGGCGTGATGCGAGCCCGGGAAAAGAAGAAGCTGCTTTTTTGAACACCGAGAAATAATTTGTGCATCAACACTTCAGCAGCTTCGATCCAAAAATATCACAGAGCACAGAAACCTTCACACAGAAAGACGCCGTCACTGCACGCAAACACTCGGCTTCGCAGTCCAGATTGGAGGGTCGGCTGTGTCGTCATGGCAATACATCCCATCATATCTCCCTGGCTGGCTGCCACACACACTCTCTCTCCCCAACCCACAGTCCTGCCTGGCACATGTTGCAGTGCATTGTGGGATGTCAGATCTAATCTCACTTCTTAGGATGATATGTGTGTGTGTGTGTGTGTGTGTGTGTGTGTGTGTGTGTGTGTGTGTGTGTGTGTGTACACACACACACACACACTTGTATTACTCATGTTGTGGGGACATGTATTTCCAGGGTACAATGTGGGGACTTGACTTCCTTTTTCCATAAGTCATTAAATTCCAGGATGAAGAGCTGGTTTAAGGTTGGGTGAAGGTTAGTCTCAGGAAATACATTCGCCATTTCAGGGCGAAGTCCTCTGAAGTGATGAAAACGTGCGCGCGTGTGTGTGCGTCCTGACGATCCGACTCTTCAACGTGGGATCAGACACATTCCTCAGCACTGCAGGTCAGCGCTGACCGCCCACCTGTCGCTATGACTCACCTGTCTGCCTGACTGTAACTATAAGTAAGTTCCAAGCAGCAACACGGAGGAAGCAGAGGGAGGGATGCCGTCGAAATATTCAGACCTGTGCAGTCTGTGTAAAGATCCTCACGAATGTGCATTCAGTCAAGGGCGCATAAACCCTCCCCCTTCCCTGTCCAAGGTCATCCAAATCATTCTGCGCGACGCCAAGTGTGTCAGTGGGTATTTGTGGGTAAGGAATACGCTGGTGTAAAGCTCCTTAATATCTGTGAGTGCGCAGCCGGCAGCTGTGTGTTGAAGCAGAGAGCTTGCTACTAAAAAGACACGGCATATAACCTCAAACCAATTTTTCCTTTTATTAAAGTCAATTTATAAGGAAAAGAATCAACTTCCAGGCTAACAAACTAAACCGTCGCACCTGCAGTTCCCCTAATGTCCAGCAGGGGCTCCAGCAGAGAGTTGGTCCCCATAGACGAGCATGTTAAAACGTTACAGCAGAGATAAACATGTTTACAGCCTGATACACGAACTGTTTGGTCTCTGTGGATAATGTTTCCCTTCATAACACCTGTGGGGGGGGGGGGGGCTTTTAAAGCACAACTGTTTAAATTGTATTAAAGGTTAAAGCTTGAATTATTATGGGTGTGGTCTCTTTGATAGGTGGTGACATAATATGGTTAGAGCAAAATTTAAACATCTTGTTTGTAGAATTATTATTTCAAATAATTCATGTAAAACAAAAAACAAAACACTAAAAATAAGTAAAATATCAGAAAACGGTTACTTTGTAACTAATTACGGACCTGTTACCAACAAACTGCAGTAAACTACGCACGCATTCAGCACAAACTTCCACTATCCTCGTCACTTAGCTTCGACACAACCCTGTTCAGTTGTGTCGATGCTACACTGCTGTTGCTCCGCCCACTTTGTTCCAGCTTCAACACTTTTTCTTTGGTTTGTTGTTTTTTTTAGTAGTTTCATCGTTTCTAAAAATGTGACACGCGTAGATGTCTTTGTTTTGTTTGACAGAATCAACGTCGTCACATTTTCTGCTTCAGCGTAGCCAGAAGTCACACAGATGTCATTGTTAGTTTCTCCAGAGTCTGATTGGTTCTCTCTCACAGGCGCCCTCGTACACACACACACACACACACGCTCGCGCACATACACGCGCTCGCACACATGCAGGGAGCAGGACAATTCATCAGGAAGGACATTTCCTGGAAACAGAGATCAAATCTACTCGCTTGCCTTTTTTCCTCCCTCTGATGTTGCTATGGCAATAAAAAGGCTTACATCACTGACCTCCACCCTTCTCATCTCCCGGGTGGAGCTGTAACACAAGCCCTGATGATGTCATGCAGTACATTACGTGTGTGAGTGTGTGTGTGTGTGTCTGGTTAATGTGCATGTGAGAATTTATGTTGATAATACGTCTATGCTTTATTTGGTGTACAAAGATAGATTTTATGGATAATAATTAGCATGAATTTGAGTCATAAAAACATTTTATTATGTGTGAGATGAGCTTTTACTTTGAAAAGTGTGAGAGGAGACATTAATCAAGCAGCTTAGCTGCAGCTCAGAGCGTTTTAAAAGGTTTACATGGGTACATTTCCTCAGCCTTCAAAGTGTGAGGCGGATCTGAAACACTCCCAACGGCTGAGGTTACAGACGACTAACACAACGCCCCAGCCCCGAGGAGGACGCAGTGCTGCTTGACTTCACTTCTGTGTAGACCGGAGGAAACTAGCACGGGTAAGTTAACCAACCACAGTTTAACTCGCTCAGCATGTGAATCTGCAAATCTGACGAGCCGCTCCGTCACAGGCTGAGAGCGAAGGATAAAGTGCAAGTTCACGCAGATCACGTGACAGCAGAGAGTCTGCAGGTCTTCAGCCCCGAGGCTGGCGGCGTTCCGCTTTCGCCTAATCACTCATTTCCTGTCGGCGTCTGCAGGCTGACCCCGCCCTCGCAGCGCTGCCTCAGGGTGTGCACACGATGCATTCGCAGCATTTATATTCACACACACCCACAATAAAACAGATTAAACACCACTGGCACTCATTTCCCATGATGCCGAGCAACCTGGACTCTATCCACTGCCAAAAGTGTCCCGGGATTTGAACCAGCGACTTCAACAAACCTCAGAGACTCAGTCGCTCTGCAGATGTCAGGTCAGTGTGCAGCCTGAAAACATCTGGAGGCCTTACAGTGAACATTTCATTTAATAGGAATGTGTGTGTGTGTGTGTGTGTGTGTGTGTGTGTGTGTGTGTGTGTGTGTGTGTGTGTGTGTGTGTGTGTGTGTGTGTGTGAGAGAGTGAGAGAGAGAAACGCCTTTGGCTGCATGGAAATCAAATTAAATGGAGTCCTGCTGAAGGTCAGCGCAAAGTGCGTGTGTGTGTGCATGAGAGAGTGTGTGCATGAGAGTGTGTGTGTATGAGAGTGTGTGTGTGTGTGTGTGCATGAGTGTGTGTGTAGTAATGTGACATATTTCCTCTCAAACTGTTATATGGAAAACACACACACACACACACACACGTGTTCAGTGAATGGCATGACGTTACTCACACACTGACCTGTTGTATTCTGACAGTTTGCCATTTTGTCTACGGCGGCCCTGAAAGATCAAAACACAGCAGCTACACAAAAACAGGAGGTCATGTCAGAGTCTTCCTCATCACGCTGACTCGCCTTACTCTTCCTCATGGTTTAGCTCCAGAGAGGAAGAGCGCTGAGCTGCTCCTCCTCTCCGTCTCCAAGGTGCATTTAAGGAATAAACGGGAAAAGCCTCTTCACTGTGAAAGGCAGCAGAGGAACGCCAACAATTAATAAACTCTAAACTCTGCTGGGAAACAGCTCCGCTGTGGCGCCGCTACTAAAGATTAGCCTTACGTTTGCTCAGAGCCTTTAAAGCAACAGTGATTGGACCTTATTGTGATAGACAATCAATAAACTGTTATGAAAAACAAATCACTAACGTGGGCAGAAGACCGCCCACTCCCGTACTGGGCTAAGCAAGTCGAGCCATGAAGACGACGTCTCAAAGCGATGCTAACGGTTAACGGGCTAAGCGAGAGCTCAGCAGTGCTCCGATTGGACGACAGGGATTCTGACCATCCAGGTGAGCAGACCAGCTCTCCCGTCGCTCAGTCAGCTGTGCTGAGCTCTGCAACTCTCTGAAATGGTCAAGGTGTAAAACTCGTTCGTTGCCACTTTTTCTTCTTCGTTGGTCTCTGCGGACGGTGCAGCTGGCGTCAGGTCGTTAACTTGATCTCTGCTGCGCGGCTCATCACCTTTCCGCCGTCTCATCAGACGTCTGTGAATCTACTTAGCCGGCAGAGAAACTGCAGCGTGAGAGATCAGAGCAGAAGCTCAAAGTCAGATGTTTTACATTTTTCCGTCTCCTCGTCTATCGAGGAACAAACCGACAACTCGGAGCGTCTCCGGAACAAATGGAAAATATCCCTGCTGCGCATCAACAACGCTCGCTGCGCTGACTTTATTCATGAGAGCTCAGCTTCTGCGTTTCTTTTTTAATCTTGGACGGAGATTTACTTGGACACTTATGAGCCGAGCAGCTTTCGCGATCAGTTTGGCTTCCTGTCACCGTTTAAAACAAATCCCTGAGCCTCAGGAGGAAGTGAACTACCAGCTGAACTGAGATCAGAAAGAGACTCTTTAATCCATCACACCGAGTTTCATATACAACATGGCTGCATGTGACACACACGTGTGGATTTATATCCTCCTGGGGACATCTCATTGACATAATGCTTTCCCTAGCTGCTTACCTTAACCATCAAAACTGAATGTCTAACCCGGACCCTTACCCTAAACCTGACCATAACCTAATTGTAACCATGACACTAAAACCATGTTTTGATTGTGAAAAATGGCTTCAACCCCATGGGGACCGGGCTTTGGGTCCCCACAAGGGCTGTCGGTCCCGAGGACTGTCGGTCCCCACAAAGATGTTAATACCGGTACACACACACACACACACACACACACACACACACACACGTAAAATCTGTATATGAATAAATATAGAAACACAGCTTTAATGTTAAGGTTGAGCTTCGCCGAGCCTTAAGTCCAGGTGTGTCTACTTTAGAAATGCTCTTATATAAAACACGCCGAGGGATTCGTCTGTTTTCAGTCAGTCCTGTGATTGTTGCATCTGTCATGTGACGATAAAGTCTGAGAGTTTTGGTTATTGTTAGGACTTCCTGTTCATGCCGCTTTCCACGATTCACATGCCAACAGTTTAAAAATCAGAGATTTTAACTGGACTTCAGTTAAGATGTTACTTTAGTAATACTTCACTTTCAAAGTGTTACATTAACTCAAAATATCAGTAAAGTACATTCTTAATTTTACATGCAATCATTACTACAATATTCTTTAAAATAAAATGTTTAAAACATGTAAAGATTTGCAAAAGACCATCAACTTTAAAACAAAACCAAGCCTTTAAAATCAATGCTCATTTTAAAATCTTCCAGATTTATGATAAAAGCTTTACATACACTATATTTCGTTACAAAACTCTTGAAAGGTTTTATGTGCACTGCATTTAAAAGTTGTACTTTTGGTAAAGGTTTTCCAAAAACATCAACAAGCTCAGCCTAAGGACATTTCCTTAGACGACATTGTTGGTTGCATTTTAAATTGGCTTTAAAAGACTTTACTGAAAATCTAAGTTTGTTTTTTTTCACACAGTCGTTAGAAACTAAACTTTGTTTTTAAAGCTTTAAGTAAACTCTAAAAGCTTAATTTGTAGACGTTGTATTTTAAATGCTTTCTAATCGACTTTACAGAACAGGGCTATGCGATATGACGAAATGAAAACATATTTTCATTGCTGAAGGCGAGCTGCCCGAGAGTCACAGGAAGAGCACGAGTTTGTGACATATGAGAGTTTATCACAGACTTATTACAGAATACTTTTAATTGTACTTAATGTTCATAAAAAGCTTTTAATTACGTTACACTTTGGATAAAGTTTGTATTTGAAAAAACTGCACGCAATCTTAACATGTTTACATTCAACAGAAGGTTTGAGAGCTTTCACTTTATGTTAAATATTATAGAAAACTTTAATGTGACACTGTAACTTTAATTTTAAAAAGTTTTAATATTAAAAGCCGTACTTTACATTGACTAAGATTTTAAACTGTACATAAACATTTTGTTTTCCGTTTTATGCCAAAGCGCCTAAATCAAAGCTTTTCAGACATTTAAATACTTTGTTCATAAAGCGTTACAGAAATGACTTGACTTTACAGCGATGTGAAGCTTTTAACAGCATACTTACAATCTTTATCTGTTTTATATCCAATAAAACTTTCTGTTTGCATTAATGAGACGTTGTGATAACCTTTGACCCACACTGGGTCACTTTACTAAAAGCTTTTATTTTTAAAAGCTTTAAAAGAAACTTTTGCTTAACAAATGTTGTTCATGCAAACAGCTTCACTGTAGCTCACACTTCATTTGCACGTGTGCACACACAAACACACCTCCACCTTCTCCGTGTTGTTGGTTTAAACTACGCCCACGCGCAGCACCACGAACGCTCTGAAGCTTTGAATCCTGCGGCGCGGTGGTGACGGCGAGCAGCGCTCTCACAGACGCTCCATAGTTGAAGTTTGGCGGCGGGGGAAGCAGGTCCTCTTCCTCCTGCTCGCTCTGTCGAACTGTTGCACTTCCTGTCTGCCGGACATTTTCCAGAACATTCCTGCGTCTCTCCTCGTTCTTTTACAGCTGCCATGTTTCATTCCCGTCCTCCTCATCTGTTCATCTTCATCATCCATCACCTACTCCCGTCCTCCTTTCCCCACCGCCAATCACGTCACTTCATTTGAACTTAGCCCGCTTTGTTTTAGTAATCTGATTACTTGTTTTTGCCTTGTATCCTGTTAAGGTCACGCAGCATTAGCTGAAATTATTAACAGAAACACGTCTGTGGCGGTTTACGCCGCTCCCTTCACCACCTCCTGCTTTCCTCCCTTTCCCCCTCATCTTTCTCCTCCCTCAGGGCCACCTCCCTCCCGGTATTCACGCAACTCCCTCGTCTCCCACGCATCCTTCCTCACGGCATCATCGAGTTCTCTCCACACCCATCTGAGAGTTTATCAGCTTCGAGTTTAAACCTCAGAGTGGTGAATCTGAAACACTGCACTGCTTAGCAGTTTAGCCTCTTAATGTAAGGAGAAGCAGAAAAATGCGAGGTGGGAAGGAAGGATAAGAAGGAAAGGATGCATAAGGGTGAGTGATGAAGACAGAGGACGAGAGAGGAAGCATGCTGGCCTCGTTTCCTAAAATAAAGCTCACCTCTTTGCTCTTAAAGGAACCCAGTTTCATCCACACTCCTACGTGGGCACATTTATGACGCACAGATCGAATTTGATCCACACCAACCAGAAAACATCCACGCTTTAGACGCCATTTCACCGCTGATGTGTGGCGCTGTGATGCAGAACAGGAAGGAGGCCTCTGCGTTTCCTCCAGCAGCTCGTGGAGCTTCGTCGGGTTAACCGACTCGTTCACATCCAAACCGACAAATCAACCCGATGACGAATCCCAGAAAACACGTGGACAGAAACCTTTAAGAAGCTGCTGAGCGTGCCGTTTCCACATGTCCCATAAACGCACCTCCTTCGTCTCATCACACTCTTCCTCACCGACTTTGAAATTAAACAGCCTGTGATGGAGGTCGTTACTTATTTTTAAAGGGCCAGTGACTTCGGCAACATTCGCCAAACATCATCCGAGGAGGAAAAATGAGCCAGATTTAATTTCCCCACATGCATCTGAATACAAAGAGTTTGTATTTCTGAGCTTTTTACACAGAACTGAACTCAACGAACGCGACTTTTACGATACAAGTCGAGTGTCTCCGGCAGGAAACGAGTGACGCGGCATAAAATAGTCAAACTGACATCATGTGAACAGCAGGAGACGATCACAAACGTCTGTACGAATGGACCTGCTCAGGACCAAACTGCTCGTTCTGCTGCATTTATGCTTCAGGTTCAGATCACATGACCGCAGGCTCCGCCTCCTTCACCTCCCTGAGCCTGGTTCTGCCGGAGGTTTCTTCCTGTTAAAAGGGAGTTTTTCCTTCCCACTGTAGCCAAAGTGCTTGCTCATAGGGGGTCATATGATTGTTGGGTTTTTCACTGTATGTATTATTGTAGGGTCTACCTTACAATGTAAAGCGCCTTGAGGCGACTGATGTTGTGATTTGGCGCTGTGTAAATAACATTGAATTGTATCCCATCACCTTTATCGCTCGAACAAAGTGCACCATCAGCTGTGGAGCTGTGTCTGACCTGAGGGTGGTGTCGGGGTCGAGCACACAGGAAGTAGACCAGAAACAAAACCATCACAAAAACTGGCAAAAGCAAAAAGAAAAAGGGAGCTTCTTCATATCCAGAAACAAATTTAGTCACTTAAAAGTTAAATATGAGCGCGGTAACTACGAGAAGAACTGATTGACAGGTTTGGTCCTCACACCCGTGACCCGTTTCTTCTGAAAGCCGCTGGGTCACCTGTGACCAGTCTGCGGTTGGGGACGCCAATCTTAGACTGGCGGCTTTTTGTCATGTTTTTAAATCATCCATTATGAAAAAAAGCTAAATCACAATAATTTAGTTCACGTTAAAACGTCTCTTTAACTGTTCAAGTCACAAGAATTCACCTTTCAAAGGTGAACTCTGCTTTTCTTCATTTCCTGTCCATACTGAACATGACCAAAGCTCCTAATAATGAGCTTAGCCTGCGTTAACCTCTCAGTTTCACTGGTTTTTTTTCTATTCTTGGATCTGTGTGATGTCACAAAGACAGGATATCCCTAATATGGTTCTCACAGACACAGAAGCCCCACCCCCTCTGCTGTTCAAATCAAGAGGCAGCCAATCAGGAGTCAAGTTTGCGTAAAGTGAAAAGTCAGTGCTAAAAGGGCTTTAAGTGCAAGATAAAGGAGGATTATTGTGAACTGAGACTCATGCAAAGCTGGTGTAACACAATATAAACGTGGAGCTGGAGGGACTTCTTTAGGTCGGCCTTCTAAAAAGTACATTTACTATAAAACTGTCAGGTTTTATGATATTTATGTGGTTTAAATGTTACATTTTGATAATAAGCTGTCCTCCAGGACCCCCACACCCCCTGCGGTCTTTTAAAGGAGGTAAAATAAACCGGTCATCCTGAGTGGAAGTCATCCAAACATCTATCAGTTTCCTTTTGCTTATCCAGAGCTGGGTCGCAGGCCCAGCAGGGCGTTCCAGGGGAAGGTTTTCCAGCTGAGGACGGGATCTGGGAAATGTTGGCACGAGCCCTGACTGGAGGAAACCACGTCAGTGTGAATGTGCTTTTCCTCGTGCGTCGGTTAACTGTGACGATTACCAGCTTATTCACTCGCCAGAAGGGTAACGCTCGCTGCGTGAGTCAACATTTTTTTCTAATTCACGTTTGCATCTTTTGAAGGACTTTAGGGTTGGAGGTGAACTTCTTACTGCCGTCACTGTGAGCCTCCCGCTGGGAACAAAGTATGGAAAGCGATCATGGTTATCCTGAAACAGCAGATTCAGGCTGAAAAGGTTCAAACCTGGTTTCACTGCAGCTGGTTGTTAAAGCAGCAGCAGCAGCCTGACCACTGCTCCACACCTCACTGTGATATCGTAAAAGCTCCAGTCAACAAGTTGCCAAATGTTTCCCAGTTGCTGCATCAGAGCAATGAGGAGATAGGTGGGGGAGGACGAAGATAAGGGTGAGGAGGAGGGGGAGAAGCAATGAGGGCAGATGAGGGAACGAAAAGATTAGAGGGGGGAGGGGGGGGGCGCACTCTGGCCTATATCTGATTACATAATTGCTTCAAACAGGGTCTGCGCAGGCAGCAGCATCCACACTGAAACACCTCCATCGGCCCCAAGTTCATTTAACCCCGCGACGTTACAAACACGCCACAATCCTCCACGGAAGCAGCCCGGGCTCAGTCCCACTCACGTGACACGACAACAGCAGAAACATCAGAATTATTAAGACGTGACGATGAGCTGCGAGGGGCGCGCGGCGGCGCTGGGCGGGACGGAGAAGGTCACTCCACAGAAGCTGTGGGAACGTCCCGCTGTTTGTGTGCTCTGAGGTCGACCACGCCTGCACCACCACCACCATCCATCAGGAGAGAGGGGGCAAACAAACCCTCCATCAGCTCTGACTGAGCCGCGAGACTTCCACCAAAACAACCACCTTCACCTCCACCAGCAGCAGCTCCTGCGCACCATGCACAAGTTCAACGCCACGATGGAGAACATGGCGGGGGAGGGGGGGGCGCACAGACACACGGGGAGAGGACGTCGCTGCCCGGCTCGTCTTTGCACCAACCGCCCGCAGCTGTGGACGGTTAACCCGAGAGAGGCGGCCTGAGCCCGTCAGAGTGGACGGCCGCAGGCCGGGGCTGCACTCACCTGGAGACCGACGGAAGCGCAGTGGAGTCCCGCTCGGAATGAAGGACGGACGGGCTGCTGAGAGCTCTGAGCACGAAGAGCGCAGGAGCACAGTCCTCAAATCCACCGAGCCTCCTCCTCCTCCTCCTCCTACCCCCGCCCTCCGCTTCACAGCGGCCCGGACTGCAGCGCACGGTGCGCTCGGTTCTTCCACCTGGACACTCCGCCGGAACACTGACGCCGCTTTATGATCATTATCGCTTTAGCCGCCTCATCCGCAGCAGTTTCACAATTATTACTGTACTGACCAAAGTAAGCTAATGGCACGGACATATCCCACCGCCTACATTCAGCGTATGTATTTATAATAAAATAGAACCGCTTTATACTGTAACACAACCCTGACAATACAACGAGGCCCTATCAGCAGGCACTTGGCAACAGTGGGAAGGAAAAACTTTTAACCGGAAGACGCCTCCAGCAGGAGCAGGCTGAGGGAGGGGCGGGGCGGGGCGGGGCGGAGGGAGATCATCGTAATAACCCCTTTTATGTCTTTACTCTGCCATGTTCAATTTGACCAACTTTACTGGATAATTTTGTTTTTGCTTCCTTTTTGCATCTATTTGTTTTTACATTAAGATGTTTATTAAGTATTAAGTGAGATAGAAAACATTTTATAAAGCCAGGTAAATACATGGTTCCTGTTCACACTGGTCCCTGAGACTTTGTGCTAACGGCCCACCAAGCTGTCGTCATTTCAATGTGACTGATGATGGCGGCGACACAGCTCCTGTTGTCACTCTCATACACAGAAACATCATCTCCATCTTTTCCTGCCACTTTTACACTCTCACATTCAAAAACACTTTTATTGTTTTATTTTCGTCACTGTTTTCTTTAAAGTTTGTGTCAAAGATTCTTGTTTTTATCATGTATTGTTTTAGATGGCCTCTGGAAAACTTTATTGAAAGTTTACCAACAGTGTATGCAAATGGTAATTCATAAAGAACAAATTACCATGCAGCCTTATATAGGCTCAAAATATGAAGTAAACAAAAGTCAGGTACAGATCAGTTATAATTTGCACAGTCGCTGTGTAAATATGTCAACTTGTAAAACAATGAATTTTGAATTTAATGAATTTTTGATTTAAGATAAGATAAAACTTTATTAATCTTTTTATAAATTTATAAAAAGAACGAGATCGCGGATACAAGCGGCGGAAATGGGCTTCCTCCGAAGGGTGGCTGGACTCTCCCTTAGAGAGAGGGTGAGAAGTTCGGCCATCCGGGAGGAGCTCAGAGTAGAGCCGCTGCTCCTCCACATCGAAAGGAGCCAGTTGAGGTAGTTCGGGCATCTGATAAGGATGCCTCCTGGGTGAGGTGTTCAGGGCATGTCCCACCGGGAGGAGGCCCCGGGGCAGACCCAGCACACGCTGGAGAGATTATATCTCTGGGCTGGCCTGGGAACGCCTTGGTGTTCCCCCGGATGAGCTGGAGGAGGTGGCTGGGGAGAGGGAGGTCTGGGCTTCTCTGCTTGGGCTGCTGCCCCCGCGACCCGGCCCCGGATAAGCAGAGGAAGATGGATGGATGGTTTTATACATTTTACACTGCGTCAGAAAACCAAAACATTCAGTCTTTTCTTCCATCGATGGTAAACATTTACATTTTTCATTAACTGCATATGTAACGGGTGTATTAAAGAAAAAGGAAAAATAATTTATATTTCACCAAAGATCTGTTCCATAATGTTATTTTGTTTTGTCACTGTTGTTTATGTACATGTATATGTATATATA